>WNYA01000476.1:0-74785 GCA_019512145.1 Engystomops pustulosus | reverse complement strand
AACACTGGCTGCAGAGAGCACAGAGCACAGCAGTGTGAGGTCTGATTACACATCTCTCCAGGGACAATACATAACACTGGCTGCAGAGAGCACAGAGCACAGCAGTGTGAGGTCTGATTACACATCTCTCCAGGGACAATACATAACACTGGCTGCAGAGAGCACAGAGCACAGCAGTGTGAGGTCTGATTACACAGCTCTTCAAGGGCAATACCCAACACTGGCTTCAGAGAACACAGAGGACAGCAGTGTGAGGACATCCTCCCCCCCCCCCCCCCCCAGTGAATTTGTAAAATTTACAATCGTGGAATATAAAGGTCTGACTAGAGATCTCTCCTGTCCGCAGTCTGAATGGTCACACCTGCTGACAGGTTCCCTTTAAGGCATTGCTTTGTGCCTCTCACGCCTCATCCTTATCAATATGCGAGGATGAAATGGTTTTATGGTAATTATTGCATGGCCCCTCCCCCAATCCATGTTTCGGTTTCTGGATGTTGCGCCATTTTTGCCCAGTCTCTTTTCTTCTCGCCCTCCAGGGAATTCCAGCTATTTGCCGGTCCTTCTGCTGGCGCTCGGCTCAATACTTTGCATTGTCCTCTTCCTGGAATATCTTAAGCCTCCTAAGCACATTGCTGGTGCGCGCCGGCGTCTCTGTAATCCGCATCTCGTGGCGTTTAAGAATCTTTTCTTCCAGGATTTTTTTTTTTTTATACATTTGTAAATCAATTCATAATTCTGCATTTTTTGGATCCAGAATTCCCAATGATACTTCTCATACAGAACCTGTGCGGTGTAATCACATGATGTAGCAGAGCTGGATCTGTTATTCTGCGCATTTCCTTAAAGGGGCTGTCCTGAGGTTGAAAAACATGGCTGATTTCTTACAAAAACAGCGCCACCTCTGACCATGGTCGGTGCCGGTATTGCAGCTCAGCTTTATAGAGATGAATGGAGCTTAGAGGCGATACCACACACTGCCTGTGGTCAGGAGAGGAGCTGTTTCTGGAAGACCTCTGCCATGTTTTTCAACCACTGGACAATCCCTTTAAATATAAAGTCTAATTTTTATACATATAAAGTGAGTGTTCTTCACCTAAACTGTAGGGTTTGGGTGGCCTAGCAGAGCCCTTCTATTTGTTCTCTGCTGCCCCAGGGTGTAGTGTAGCTCTCCCAGAAGGAAGCTGTAGTGTCTGCACAATGACCTAGCTGAGTACAGATGATCTAGGACAACCACCAGCCAGTTCATTTTCGTTTATACCAAATGACAAACTCCGCTGTGCTACATCCGCATATTTTAATTTTTTCCATGAAAAATTTTTAACCCCCCCCCCCCCCCCCAAAAAAAAAAAAAATAAATAAAAATTCACAGGTAAAGAAGAATTCTGGGGAAAAAAAAAGCTGTTCTAGATCCGTGTGGGCGGGGCTTTTTCATGTTCCACCCCTGCAGATCCTGTAATAGACAAAAGTCCAATTCTGCTCTTGACCAAGTCCCGAAATGTCTCAGGAAGTTGATTAATTTCATACTATATTATCAGGAGCTATGACTTACTGAGCTTAATGCCCAATTCCATCCCCTGAAATTCCTTTACAAAATGTTAAAGGGATATTTTTCCACCTCCATTAACTTTAAAGGGTCCCACTCTGCTTATTCTTGTCCGACCTGAATATTTTTACGCTGTCTCCTACCATTACCCAGAAGTCCTCAACTTAGGCTCCATACTGCCAAGTGGGCGGAGTAAACAGCCTAGGACAGCCCACCTGACACTAGACAGCCGAATTAGCATATTGGGTGCAGAAACTAATGATTGCTAGTGTTTACTCGGGAAGGGTAGACAAGAGATTCCTACTGCACCGGAATCAGTGGAGACGCAGCTTCTAAATAAAGCAAAGCCTTAGAGGCGATGGAAGATCCCTCAAAGCCGTTTTCCTGATATATTGTAATGTCTTAGCAGGGAAAGTCTTATGTTTCTCTGTTCCCCGTGGTTCAGGGTAATGTCCTGCACAGAGGAGCAGCCGCCATGTCTGGGACACGAGAGTGGGGTAATGGCGCCCACACCTGGTCACCGCTCTTACTGCCCAGCACCTTGTGTGTTCTCTCTGCCCTGATCCAGTTCTCTCTACTTAACAAGGACAAGTAATCTTCAAGGTGGGAGGGCGGCGGGGGTGGAATGTTAAGTAGTCAGACATGTGTGGAAACCTTAGCCGTGTCATGAGGATATCCTATATATGTAGCCGCTCCGCTCTGAGGCCCCAGTTCCTGCAGGATTGGGAGTCAGGAGATGAAATGATATCCTTGTGACCAGGGACATGTGCTGCTGGTGCGGATCGGGACTCTGCGTCCTGACAGTAAATGTCCCGTAAATGTGAGGGTCATAGGATGAGTTCATTTATAGGGTCCAGAGTTGCTGATTTTAAAGGGATCCCCCAAAAAATATAAATCATTCAACCTTCATCTTGGAAAGTTGAGTGCCAACCAATATGGAGAGGTTGTACGCCGCCCCCTACTGATGACATCACACAGAATCTAGTGTATAAGGAGTTAGAAAATATTCATTATATATTCTAAAGTTTGAGATTTCCCTACAGACTTTGTATAAGTCACTATCTCTGCTTGGTGACGGGAATGGAAACATATATTGTTAACTTCTGGTGGATGCAAATGAGTCATAGATAGTGATAGACGAGTGGAGCTCAGCTGGATGATCTCACGACTACATCATGACTATGAGGCTGCGTTCACACGTGGCGTTTGCATTGCGTTTTGAAATGCAATACAACAGCTGAGGAGATTTGCTTATTACATTGCTGTTAACCTTTCCAAATGTCAGTTATAACGCAGCATGTTAACAAAACGTAAACATGTTAACAAAATAGTAAACATGAATGCAATTTTAATGCCTGCGTTAACGTTGCGTTTGCAATATAATGAGCCAAATCGTCTCTTCTCAGCTTTTGTATTGTGTTTCTAAACGCAACGTAAACACCACGTGTGAACGCAGCCTCAGGAACCCTGCGCATCCAATCACCGGAAGTAAACAATGGCGGTTCCCATTCCGTATAGGCAAGCGGAGATCCCGGGAGATGTGATAAATCGAGTATAATATTACATTGTAGAACTTTTCAGCCTTCATTTGCCAAAAGCGGAATCCCCCTTTAATGAGGGTCGCGCTCCACACCCTTCAAGTTTTGCAATAATGCGTCAACCTCGGATTTCATGACCTGTCAATCACATGTGCGGAATATGGAAGCCTACATCTGCCAAAATAATGGGGGGGTCCCCTTCTCATTACAAGGATTATCATAGGTGGGGTCTGACTCGTAGCCCCCCTATAGATCCTAAGGGTGAAGCAGCAGCAGCGCCGGGAGCTCTGTACCCCAGTGCCCCCCTACATTTCCAGCATTGGGGGAGGTCGGACCCCCACTTATTGTAAGGTGATAGAATAGATAGACCATGGAGAGGTCCCACTACTTCTACTTCTAATCCGATGGGAGTTCCTGTCTCGTCTCCACCACATTTTTTTTTGCAAATTTGTTCCGCTGCTAATTTCTACTGGATTTTCGGACTGCGTCTCGTCCCCGTGCGTCGTGCGTGATGGAAGTTTCTGTCTGTGACTTTGTAAAACAAAAAAATAATAAATTGTTACAATTTTCTGCCTCTGTTTCTGTTTGTTTTCCTTATCACAGGATGAAGAATGGAAGAGCGCAACATTGTATCACAGGGGATCGAGACCCCTACAAGGAACTTTTAAGTAGAGGATTCATTCATAGTTGTGCTGTACTGCCCCCTGCAGGAGAGACCTGGCACAGCACTGCATCCAGTCATATTAATAAGTTCAGTTTATTATGAAGACTCTCAGTTTTAGCTCATGGAGGGCTGCGATCCCCCTCCCCAATGTCATGAGCGGTGGGTAACCCATGACAAATTACAGTCTCAGCACAGGGAAGCGATTCTAGAAATCGACAAGTGAAAATAAATAGCAATAGTTTCTTAATTTTCAGTCTGTCAATAATTGCTGCAGTTTTTAACTTTTGCAATACAAAGGTTGATATTTCAGTCAGTGGCTAAAATCAGTGACCAGATTTCTATCTTTGGAATTAGTTATAGAAAATAATATATGACTTCCCATAAACAGCACCACACCTGTCCACAGGCTGTTTCTGGTATTACAACTTAATCCAATAAACTTCAAAGTTTACATACAATGGGGCAGATTTACTTGCCCGGTCCATTCGCGATCCAGCGGCGCGTTCTCTGAGGTGGATTCGGGTCTTCCGGCGATTCACTAATGCAGTTCCTCTGACATCCACCAGGTGTCGCTGCTGCGGTGAAGTCCGCCGAGGTCCCCCGGAGTTCACGATCCATTGCTGGGTGAAGGTAAGCGCGTGTCTGCGACACTTTTTTTTAAAAAATGCGGCGGTCTTCGTATGGCCACGCCCCCGATTTCTGTCGCGTGCATGCCGAAATCCGAGGCAATACAGGGAAAATCGGTGCAAAAGGAAAAATTTGCGTAACCCGCTGGAAAAACGCGATTCGGACCCTTAGTAAATGACCCCCAATGTCTATCTGCAGCTCCCTCTCCTCTGCATTGCACTAGATATAAGGGAGAACATACAATGTGAATCTGCAGCTCTCTCCTCCCTCTCCTCTACATTGCACTAGATATAAGGGAGAACATACAATGTGAATCTGCAGCTCTCTCCTCCCTCTCCTCTGCATTGCACCAAATGGAAGGTAAAATATACAATGTGCAGCTGCAGCTCCCTCCTCCCTCTCCTCTGCATTGTATATTATGTATATATAAATATTATATATATATATATATATATAATATTTATATATGTGTATCGTGTGTGATCAGGGCAGGCTCCAGGTTTTAGGGGGCTCCGTCGGGGCCTCCCTCCAGTGGGCCCACTGTTCCCCCCTCCCCTGCGGAATCCGGACCACCTCCCCCTGAGGACCTACTGACCCCCCTGCTGACACACTGACCCCTCCTCCCCCTGCGGACCACAATGCCACCTCCTCCCCCGGCGGACCACATGCCCCCCCCCCCCCCCGCGGAACACTGACCCTCCTCCCCCTGCGGAATGCATATGCCCCTCCCTCCCTGCGGACACCCTGACCCCCACTGGACACACTGACCCCTCCTCCCCCTGCTGAAACCTCCCCCCCCCCCCACCTCCAGGAGAGAAAAAAGATCTCACTGTCCCTGGTTCACCCGGAGCAGCGGCAGGCACAGCCTCCATCTGTCTCGCTGGGCCTCCCGTTAGCGTGGCCTGAAGCCGGCACACGTGATCTGATACCGTCACAATGTGCGCCGGCTTCAGAGCCGTCGCATACCATGCGGAGAGCTGACTTGTGGAACCAGACAGGGGAGCTCGACTGTTATTGTGCCCCCCACAGGCAGCTCCGTGTTATGCGTCCCCCACCAGCAGCTCCGACGTTATTGGCCCCCCATCAGCAGTTCC
Source organism: Engystomops pustulosus (assembly GCA_019512145.1). NCBI lineage: Eukaryota > Metazoa > Chordata > Amphibia > Anura > Leptodactylidae > Engystomops > Engystomops pustulosus. The sequence goes on along the minus strand of WNYA01000476.1, from coordinate 69,319 downwards.
ATGGGATGGACAAGCTGTGGTGGAAAGCGTATTCAGGGATAGATGGAGGCAACCATTGTGGCAAATCACTCCAACTCGTTATTGAACAGGTAGCAGCAACGGACCTAAATAGTCTAACAGAAGATCTGGATTTTGGTACATGGAGTTGGTAATGGAGATTGGTCCTCAGGCTAAGGCGCCCGCCTGGGAGTAGATGGAGGCTGGGTCATTTAGAGGGAATCTGTGTCCAAATGTGGAAGCTGAGCTCTGGATCGGAGTCTCCTGACTCAGTTCCTGGGATTGGTTCTGTGGCAGCGTAAGGGTGCGCTCCACACTGACTCTTGTTCATCAGACATGTGCTAAGAGACCTTGTGGTGAGAGGTCTGTGCTCCCAAGGGTTTTATACTCCCTGGTCCCCCCCTCTCCAATCACCACTCCAGATTACAATACAGCCACATATTGGATAACATCGTACACCAATGTAACTATTACTTCAGGGAAGAGTCTACAGCTGCTATTACATAATGACCAAGTTGACCACATGACACAGTGTCTTGTGTGGTCCTGAGTGTTCCTTTGTTTTCTGTGGTGCTGTGTTGTCCTGTGGTGTCCTGTGTTGCTCGGATGTCCTGTGGTGTCCTGTGTTGTCCTGTGGTGTTCGTGTTGTCCTGTGGTGTCCTGTGTTGTCCTGCGGTGTCCTGTGGTGTCCTGTGGTGTCCTGTGGTATCCTGTGTTGTCCTGTGTTGTCTATGTTGTCCTGTGGTGTCCTGTGATGTCCTGTGGTGTCAGTGGTGTCTGTGTTGTCTTTGTGGTCTGTGGTGTCCTGTGTTTTACTGTGGTGTACTGTGTTGTCCTGTGGTGTCTTGTGGACTGTGTTGTACTGTGTTGTTACTGTGGTGTACTGTGTGTAAGGTGGTGTCTGTGATGTCTGTGGTTTTGTCCTGTGGTGTCCTGTGTTGTACTGTGATGTCCTGTGGTGGTCCGTGTTGTCTGGTGTTGTCTTGGTTGTCTTGTGTGGTCCTGTGGTGTCCTGTTATTGTCCTGTGTGTCCTGTGGTGTCCTGCGTTGTCATGTGGTGTACTGTGTTGCCTGTGTTGTCCCGTTGTGTCCGTGTTGTCATGTGGATTAAGGTGGTGTCATGTGTAGTCCTGTGGCTTCCTTGGTGTCCTGTGTATACTGTGGCTTTCCTGTGGTGTCCTGTGTTGTCATGTGGATTCATTGTGGTGTCATTTGTGTCCTGTGGCTCCGTGGTGTCCGGGCGTCGTGGGGGCATGTGTTGTCATCTGTTTGTAATGTGGTTGCCCTGTGGTGTAATGTGTTGTTCCTGTGGTGTCCTGTGGCGTCCTGTGTGGTCCTATGTGTCAGTGTGTCCTAGGTTGTCCTGTGGGTCTGTGTTGTTCCTATGTTTTCCCTGTGTGTCATGGGTGTCTTGTGTTGTCCGGTGGGTCCGGTTTTGTCCTGGTGTTGTACTGTGGTGTCCTGGCGGTCCGTGTTGTCCTTTAATGTTGTCCTGTGCTTTTGCCTCGTGTTCCTGTGCCTTGCGCTTGTGGTCTATATGGTTGGTCAGTGTTATATCACTGTGGCTGCACCGGGTGCAGGTTAACCTATATATTGGATTGGCTCTGCTTGTCTGGCTACCAATAAACTGGGCGATGGTTGGCATTGTGCTGAGCTACCTATATAATGGGAGTGAGGCTTGCAGTGTGCTGGCTACCTATATACTGAGGTGGTGCAGTGTGCGTAGCGACTCGCCATATAACTGGGCGATGGTTGCAGTGTGACCATGCCTACCTATAATATCTGGGGGAGGCGCCGTGTTTACTGGCTCAACCATATACATGGGGGGGATAAGCTGCAGTGTGCTGCTACTATCTACTCTGGGGGATGGCCGCAGTGTAGCTGACTACCTATATACTGGGGGATGGCATTGCATTGTGCAGGACTACATTATTACTGGGGATGGCTGCAGTGTGCTGGCTACCTATAATGCTGGGGGGATGGCTGCAGTGTGCCGACATACTATAACGGGGGATTGCTGGCATTGTGCAGCTACCTATATACTGGTAGGGTGGCATTGCAATATGCTAGCTACTATAATACCATTTGGGAGGTGGCTGCAGTGTGCTGGCTACCTATATACTTGGGGATGGCTGCAGTGTGCTGACTTACATATTACTGGTGGGATGGCAGTGGTTGCTGGCACCTATATAATTGGGGCGTGCTGCAGTGGCTGACTACCTATGTATATGAGGGATGGCTGCAGTGTGCTGGCTAACTATTATAATTGGGGTGGCTGCAGTCTTGCTGCCTACCTAGAATAATGGAGGGATGGCTGCAGCGTGCTGGCTACAACTATTACTAGGGGGTGGCTGCAGTGCGTGGACTACTATATACTTGGGGATGGTGCGGCGGTGCTGACTACCTATAGTACTGAGGGATGGCTGCAGTGTGTCTGGTACTATATATATTGGGGATGGCTGCAGTGTGCTGGGCTACCTATATAATGGAATGGTCAGTGTGTCTGGACCTATATACTGGGGGATGGCTGCATTGTGAGGCTACCTATATACTGGGGGATGGCGCAATTGCGCTACCTATATACTGAGGTGGCTGCAGTGTGCTGGCTACCTATATACTGGGGGATGGCTGCAGTGTGCTGGACTACCTATATACTGGGCGATGGCTGCATTGTGCTGGCTCCCTATATACTGGGGAGGCTTGCATGGGCATGGCTCAACCTATATACTGGGATGGCGTGCAATGTGCTAGCTGACCTATATACTGAGGTGGCTGCAGTGTGCTGGCTACCTATATACTTGGGGATGGCTGCAGTGTGCTGACTACCTATATACTGGGGATGGCTGCAGTGTGCTGGCTACCTATATACTTGGGGATGGCTGCAATGTGCTGACTACCTATTACTGAGGGATGGCTGTCAGTGTGTGCTGGCTTACCTATATACTTGGGGATGGCTGCAGTTGCTGACTACTTATATATGGATTGCTGGGATGGCTGCAGGTGCTGGCAACTATATACTAGGGGGCTGGCTGCAGTGTGTGGCTACTATGTACTGGGGGATGGCTGCAGGGCGTTTGACACTATGTACTGAGGATGGCGCAGTGTGCTGGCTACTTATATACTTGGGGATGGCTGCAGTGTGCTGGCTACCTATATACTTGGAAATGGCTGCAGTGTGCTGGCTACCTATATACTGGGGGATGGCTGCATTGCGGTACATTACTGGGGGATGGCTGCAATGTGCTGAGCTACCATATACGGGTGGGCGCAGTGTGCTGGCTACCTATATTACTGGGGAGGGCTTGCGTGTGGCTACCTACTTTATGGGGATGGCTGCGTGTGCTGGCTACCTATTACTGGGGATGGCTGCAGTTGTGCTGAATACTATGCTGAGGGATGGCTGCAGTTGTGTGCTGTGACCCTATATACATGAGGGGTGGCCATGCAGAGTGTGCTGGCTACCTATATACTGGGGATGGCTGCAGTGTGCTGGCTATATGTACTGAGGGAGGCTGCAGTGTGCTGTGCACTACCTATATACTTGGGGATGTGCAGTTTGCTGTACTACCTATATATGGAGGGTGTGGCTGCAGGTGCTGGCTACCTATATACTAGGGGTGGCTGCAGTGTGCTGGCTACATATTACTGGAGGGGGGGTGGCTATAGTATATATATTAACACAATAACTTCAGGGTCCTAATGTCTCTAATCTGCTCAATTATCTAATTTACATTTTATTCTGTACTTGAATATTTTACAATTTATAATATAAGCTTAAAATACCAAATTCGATGATCCTCATGTAGTATATAATCACATAAGGCACCAATGAGCCGGACATCTTTCACTGTTTGGAATGTTTTATGGTTTGTTTTTTTTTGTTTTTTAGCTTTTTCTGACATTTTTCGCTCCTTTTATGTATTAAGGTCAATCTTCTCCAGAACGAATGAAGAAAATTCAGTCGTATTGTGGACTTGGCGTGATAAAGTAATGAGGGATAATGAGATATAATTGGCCGCTGGTCACATGACACAAGGTCCTGGAGGGGATTCCCATCAGCCTGGTGTTGGGTTTCACTTCATTGCACATAGCAGAGATATTTCAGTCCACTCTCATTGTGTCACATCTCTCCCATTAACACCAGGGGTAATAATTACTGGAGACACTGGAGCTGAGAGGTAGCGGGCGTCACGGGGGCGCTGGTCGCCCCTCTCCATTGTTCATGTAGTGGTAATATGGGACATTCCAGGCAGGTGATGTCATGTGTTGATATATGATAAGACCTGTAACGCTCACATTGCAGCCATCAGGGGTCTGATTGGGGGAGGGTTGGTGTTATAGGGGGTGACTTATTGACGTATTGCATAGTGTGCCCATAAATCCATAAATCCTGTCTGCATTAAGTCCAGAGCTCCCCCTAGGGGTGGCTAAAGGTAGATTTACTTGCCGTAAGGGTTTTATGGGTGATTTCATCATAGGATAGGGACTATTTTTTAACTGGTGGTTTGAACTACTTCACCTCTGACCAGTAAAAATCGGAGCGCACCTTGGTGTTTGGGGACCTTCTGTCTGGGGGGACCCTAATGCATAGCTCCACTCTGACTAGTAAGAGCCAAAGCTTTTACGCCTGATCTGCCATAGACAAACTATAGTGTGTCCTGATCCTGGGCAGAGCTGGGAGACCTAGAGCTTTCTGCTCCATCTATTGGGCCCACGGATCTGATCAAATGAACTTTCCAGGGAAACACAAATCTCCATTAAGAATTCTTTGTCTTTTAGCGCCATCTAGTGTATGGAGGATTTATTGACTCCTTGCATCACACAGCATTACATTCACTCGCATGACTAAACCATTGTGGACCCTACCTGATTAACCCTATATGGACTGTTGGATTAGACTTTAAGCAATAATTTTTTCATCTCCACTTTTTGAGTGGAGGAAGAGGCATGCGGAAAAGAAAAGAAATGTATTTTCTTACAAAATAAACACGTAACTAGAACTTTATAGGGCAACACGCCAGTATGGTTCATTTTTTAGACCCATATATACAAGAGCTAGCTTTATGTATAAACAAACCTATATATAGAAGCGTAGATAACAGCAGCTCGATGTAAAGTGGATTCTATCTGATGGAGCTTAGATACAGCAGCTCAGCTCTATGTAGATTAACTATAATTTACAACCTCCCCATTCAGACATGCCAGGACAATACTATACCCCTGCACATCGAGTTGTTCCACAGCGTCCATTACTTGTAAAAGTGTATGATCCTGGGACAGGTGGGGTAGGTAGGCATGTCGGGGCGGAGGTATCATAAACTCATGCAGAGAGCAATGTGTGAGTATTTATGATACCTAGAGGCCAGATCTGGAGGAGATACAGGGTAGTGAGAGGGGTGTGTTGTCCCACTAGTTTGGGGGAAGCTCCATTTCCATTGTGTCTGCCCTGTTCATTTAGCACTATTGTAAAGTATTAGTCATACAGAGTCTACATATCAACAGCATGAAGTTTACCAGGACACAGATTTATTCATTCATTCATTCTCACAGTGAATATCCAGCCTCAAGTCAAAGCTCCAAATCCACTGCATAGACATGAAGATGAATATTAAAATTCTCTGCGGCCTTCAGTCACCCCTAGGGGAGCTCAAGAGCTGAAACCAAAAGAAAGAGGTTTTGGGAGGGCACTCTTAAGATCCCCGTATTCTGAATATTAGTAATATTCCTATTTTCCAACTGTATTACAACTAAATGTATACATCAAGGCTTGAAGGGCCAGTAACCCCTGTCATTATACTGCCCAATGCGTCAGGGGAATGGGCCATGCCTACCTCACATGTCCAATACAGAAGACAGCAGTGTTCCTGTTAATACAATAACATATACAGTTGCGATGACCAGGAAAACTGTGTGATGATGCTACATGCAAATGTTACGTGTTGACAATGGGATAATAGTAACAATGATGAGGGGGGAATAATGGGGGGGGAGGGGGAGGCTGTTTCCCCATATGTAATGTCAGGTGCAGAGGATTGTTGCTGTTTTCACCAAGGAAGGATGAGAGATTGTAAATAAGGAAACGATTTCGATGTACAACGCTGCGTCTGTAACCGACAGAAATAGTATGAGCTGGACATTGTCAACATTATAAACAGGACGGGATGAAGGGCAAGCTTCACATTGTATGTTCTCCTTTCTATCTAGTGCAATGCAGGGGAAAGGGAGAGGGAGCTGCAGATGCACATTGTATGTTCTCCTTCTATCTAGTGCAAGCAGGGAAAGGGAGGAGGAGCTGCAGCTGCACATTGTATGTTCTCCCTTCTATCTAGTGCAATGCAGGGAAGGAGGAGGGAGGCAGCATGCAACATTGTATGTTCTCCTCTATCTTCAGTGCAATGCAGGGGAAAGGGAGGAGGAGCTGCAGATGCACATTGTATGTTCTCCCTTCATCTAGTGCAATGCAGGGGAAGGGAGGAGGGAGTGCTAGATGACACATGCTGTATGTTCTCCCTCTATCTAGTGCAATGCAGGGGAAAGGGAGGAGGGCAGCTGCAGCTGCACATTGTATTCTCCCTACTATCTAGTGCAATGCAGGGAAAGGGAGGAGGGAGCTGCAGATGCACATTGTATGGTTCTCCCTTCTATCTAGTGCAATGCAGGGAAAGGAGGAGGGGAGCTGCAGCTGACATTGTATGTTCTCCTCTATCTAGTGCATGCAGGGAAAGGGGGAGGTAGCGCAGCGATGCACATTGGTATGTTCTCCCTCTATCTAGTGCAATGCAGGGAAAGGGAGGAGGGAGCGCAGATGCACTGTATGTTCTCCCTTCTATCTAGTGCAATGCAGGGGAAAGGGAGGAGGGAGTACTGCAGTGCACATTGTATGTTCTCCTTCATTCTAGTGCAATGCAGGGGAAGGGAGGAGGGAGCTGCAGATGCACATTGTATGTTCTCCCTTCTACTGTGCAATTGCAGGGGAAAGGGAGGAGGAGCCTGCAGCTGCACATTGTATGTTCTCCCTTATACTAGTGCAATGCGGGAAAAGGAGGAGGGAGCTGCAGATGCACATTGTAGTTTCTCCCTTCTATCTAGTGCAATGCAGGGAAAGGGAGGAGGGGAGCAGCTGAAACATTTGTATGTTCTCCCTTATATCTAGTGCAATGCAGGGGAAAGGGGAGGAGGGAGCTGCAGATGCACATTGTATGTTCTCCCTTCTATCTATGCAATGCAGGGAAAGGGAGGAGGGAGATGCGATGCACATTGTATGTTCTCCCTTCTATCTAGTGCAATGCAGAGGGAAGGGAGGAGGACTGCAGCTGCACATTGTATGTCTCCCTTCATCTAGTGCAATGCAGGGAAAGGGAGGAGGAGATGCAGATGCACATTGTAGGTTCTCTCCTTCTATCTAGTGCAATGCAGGAGGAAAGGAGGAGGGGAGATGCGCTGCTGCACATTGCTAGGTATTTCCCTATATCAGGCAATGCAGGGGAAGAGGGAGGAGGGAGCTGCGAGATGCACATTGTATATTCCCTTCTATCTGGCAATGAAGGGGAAAGGGAGGAGAGGCGCTGCAGCGACATGGTGTGTCCTCCCTATATCTGTTTGCATTGAAAGGAAGAGAGGAGGGAGCTGCAGTGCACATTTGTTGTTTCTCTCTCTTATCTAGTGCCATGCAGAGGGAGAAGGAGGAGGGAGCTGCAGTGACCATTGTATATTCTCCTTATATCTAGTGCAATGCGAGGGCAGGAGGAGGGCTAGATGTGACAGAGTAGCAGCAGCTGCAGCCATTGATAGTCTACCTTCCATTGGTAGGTGCAGAGCAGGAGAGGAGGAAGGCGTAGTGGAGCTGCAATTCACATTGTATATTCTCCCTATCTATCTAGTGCAGTTTGCAGCGGAGGGGAGGAGGGAAGATGCAGCTGCACATTGGTAGATCTACCTATATCCGGCATGGTGCAGCTGCAGCTCCCTCCTCCCTCTCCTCTGCATTGCACTAGATAGAAGAGAGAACATACAATGTGCAGCTGCAGCTCCCTCCTCCCTTTCCTTTGCATTGCACTAGATATAAGGGAGAACATACAAGCTGCAGCTGCAGCTCCCTTCTCCCTTTCCCCTGCATTGCACTAGATAGAAGGTAGACTATACAATGTGCAGCTGCAGCTCCCTCCTCCCTCTCCTCTGCATTGCACTAGATAGAAGGGAGAACATACAATGTGCATCTGCAGCTCCCTCCTCCCTTTCCCCTGCATTGCACTAGATAGAAGGGAGAACATACAATGTGCATCTGCAGCTCCCTCCTCCCTTTCCCCTGCATTGCACTAGATATAAGGGAGAACATACAATGTGCAGCTGCAGCTCCCTCCTCCCTTTCCCCTGCATTGCACTAGATAGAAGGGAGAACATACAATGTGCAGCTGCAGCTCCCTCCTCCCTCTCCCCTGCATTGCACTAGATAGAAGGGAGAATATAAAATGTGCATCTGCAGCTCCCTCCTCCCTTTCCCCAGCATTGCACTAGATATAAGGGAGAACATACAATGTGCATCTGCAGCTCCCTCCTCCCTTTCCCCAGCATTGCACTAGATATAAGGGAGAATATACAATGTGCAGCTGCACTTCGCTGTCCTGTTATAATGTTGATAATCGTCCAGCTCATTCTATTTCTGTCGGTGACAGACGCAGCTTTGTCACATGGAACAATCTGTTTCCTTATTTACATCTCCTCATCCTTCCTTGGTTGAAAACCAGCAACAATCCTCTGCACCTGACATTACATTATGGGAGAACAGCCTCCCCCTCCCCCCCCCATTATTCCCCATCATCCATTTGTTACTATTATCCCATTGTCACACGTAACATCTGCATGTAACATCATCACACGTTTCCTGTCTATCGCAACATTGTATATGTTATTGTATTGTATACAGGAACACTGCAGTCTCTGTATTGGACAATATGAGGTAGGCATGGCCATTCCCTGACTGCAGGGGGCAGTATAATGACAGGGTTACTGGCCCTTCAAGCCTTGATGATATACATATTAGTTGTAATACAGTTGGAAATAGGAATATTATACTAATATTATAATACGGGGATCTTAAGAGGTGCCCTCCCAAAACCTCTTTCTTTTTGGTTTCAGCTCTTCAGCTCCCCCTAGGGGTGACTGAAGGCAGCAGAGAATTTTAATATTCATCTTCATGTCTATGCAGTGGATTTGGAGCTTTGACTTTGAGGCTGGATATTCACTGTGAGAATGAATGGAATGAATAAATCTGTGTCCTGGTAACTTCATGCTGTGGATAATGTAGCTCTGTAATGACTAATACTTTACAATAGTGTATAGTGAACAGGGCAGACACAATGGAAATGGAGCTTCCCCCAAACTAGTGGGACACACACCCCTCTCACTACCCGGTAATCTCCTTCCAGATCTGGCAGTCTAGGTATCATAAATACTCACACATGCTCTCTGCATTGAGATTTATGATACCTCCTGCCCCAGACATGCCTACCTACCCCACCCTGTCCAGGGATCATTACACTTTTACAAGTAATGGAGGCTGTGGAGACAACTCGATGTGCAGGGGTATAGTATTGTCCTGCGCATGTCTGAATGGAGGAGGTTGTAAATTATAGTTATCTACATAGAGCTGAGCTGCTGTATCTAAGCTGCCATCAGATAGACATCCACTTTACATAGAGCTGCTGTATCTAAGCTTCTATTATATAGGTTTGTATTATACATAAAGCTGAGCTCTTGTATATATTGGTCTAAAATAATGAACCATGACTGCGTGTTGCCACTATAAAAGTTCTAGTTACGTGGTTTATTTTGTAAGAAAAATACATTTCTTTTCTTTTCCGCATGCCTCTTCCTCCACTCAAAAAAGTGGAGATGGAAAAAAAATTATTGCTTAAAGTCTAATCCAACAAGTCCATATAGGGTTAATTATCAGGTAGGGTCCACTTATGGTTATAGTCATGCGAGTGTAATGTAATGCTGTGTGATGCAAGGAGTCAATAATACCTCCATACACTAGATGGCGCTAAAAGACAAAGAAATTCTTAATGGAGATTTTGTTTCCCTGGAAAGTTCATTTGGATCAGATCCGTGGGGCCCAATAGATGGAAGCAGAAAGCTCTAGGGGTCTCCCAGCTCTGCCCAGGAATCAGGACAACAATATAGTTTGTCTATGGCAGATCAGGCAGTAATAAGCTTTCTGCTCTTCTAGTCAGAGTGGAGCTATGCATTAGGGTCCCCCCAGACAGAAGGGCCCCAGAAAAACCAAAGGTGCTCCTGATTTTGACTGGTCAGAAGGTGAAGTAGTTCAAACCCACCAGTTAAAAAATAGTCCCTATCCTATGGATGAAATCACCATAAAACCCTTATGGCAAGTAAATCTACCTTTAGCCACCACTAGGGGGAGCTCTGGATCTTAATGCAGACAGGATTTATTGGATTTATGGGCACCATATGCAATAAGTCAATAAGCAAACCCCCTATAAACACCAACCCTCCCCCAATCAGCCCCTCGATGGCTGCAGTGTGATGGTTACAGGTCATTATCATTATATAACATGACATCAGCTGCCGGGAATGTCCCATATTACCACTAACATGAACAATGGAGAGGGGCGACCATTACACCCCAGTGACCCGCTACCTCTCAGCTCCAGTGTCTCCAGTAATTATTACCCCTGGTGTAATGGGGAGAGATGTGACACAATGAGAGTGGACAGGAATATCTCTGCTATGTGCAATGAATGGAAACCCAACACCAGGCTGATGGGAATCCCCCTCCAGGACCTTGTGTCATGTGACCAGCAGCCAATTAGATCTCATTATCCCTCATTATCTTTATCACGCCAAGTCCACAATACGACTGAAGATTTCTTCATGCGTTCTGGAGAAGATTGACCTGTAACACATAAAAGGAGCAGAAAATGTCAAGAAAAGCTAAAAAAACAAAACAAAAACAAACATAAAACATTCCAAACAGTGAAAGAAATGTCCGGGTCATTGTGTGCCTTATGTGATTATATACTAACATGAGGAATACATCGATATTTGGTATTTTAAGCTTATATTATAAATTGTAAATATTCTAAAGTACAGAATAAAATGTAAATTAGATAATTGAGCAGAATTAGAGACATTAGGACCCTGTAAGTTATTGGTGTTAATAATATATATATATATATAGCCACCCCCCTCCAGTACATAGGTAGCCAGCACACTGCAGCCACCCCCTAGTATATAGGTAGCCAGCACGCTGCAGCCATCCCCTCCAATATATAGGTAGTCAGCAAACTGCAGCCATCCCTCAGTACATAGGTAGCCAGCACACTGCAGCCACCCCCTAGTATATAGGAGAATCTTTGAGCTCCAATCCGACACCTTTTCACTCTTCAGACAGGAACATGCAGCACAGGATGGCTCACTTTAAAATAGCAGGACACTACTTGGACTGCCTGAGACTGTAGGTGCCATGGCAAACTCTGTGCCTGGAAGCAGGGCCGCATCTGTCATGAGGCGAGATGAAAATCTCGCCTCGGGCGGCAGAATGCGAACCTCTTTAAAAGCGGCATTTTGCCGCCCAAATCGCCCTCCAGGTAAATCGCACCTGTCTCTTTAAGAAACAGGTGTGATTTACATGCGGAATATATATATATATAATGAAGGGATGTGTTATATGTGGGGAGAGTGCAGTCACTTGTGTTGTGAGGGGTATATATTATTTAGGAGCACAGTGTTGTTATCCAGGAGACTTCATACTGTAAGTGACTGTGGTATTTTTAGGGACGCCGGGTGGAGATGCTGCACGGAGCTGAAGATATCTGCCCGTGAATTCACCTGTGATACGTCATGGATTGGAGAACCCGGAATAAAGTTCTACTGATGGAAGAGATTGTCATCTATAAAGTACTAGTACTACTACTAATGCCTCTCAGATCCTGTAGTCAGTCACACAGTGTCAGGGAGCTGTCTGTAGGGTTGTTAATTGTTAGTAACGTTTTCAGCATTTACTGAACAGGGAGAGGGGGGGGGGGGGGCGGCTGGGACAGCATTTTAATATTCGCCTCAGGCATCAAATATGCTAGAATCGGCCCTATGGGCATGGATGGAGATTGGTGTGGTGCTGATGGTTGTTGGATTGGGAATGTGGTGGTGGATGGTTCTACACCATGATAGATTTCTTTGGGGTTGGTGCTATAGTGCTTGTTTATGGCCGAAGCTTTGGTATGGTAGTTAGTGAGTGGGGTTAAGTTTAGTTAACCCCACTGTGGTGTAGTTGTGGTAAGTTACCCCCCAACTGGTGGTGGAATAGCCCCATAATTGGGAAAAGGAAAGCCCCAACCTTTCCCAGATAGCCATAGCCTCCAAACATTTGGGAAAAGGAAAGAGGGACAAAAATGCGGCACGGTAGCGTGCGGGAAGCTCGGCCCCAGATCCACCTAAGTCCCCAGCACACCCACATCACTCCCTGGCCACGCCCCAAAGTTTAACCAGATTGAAAAATAATAAAAATCCATAATAATAAAAAAAAAAAAAAATTAAATATCCTCATTGGGATTTGAACCCAGAACGGCAGTGGTCAGATTTTGTCCATGTACATTATAATTAACACAGCCGCCTCAACCCACTGAGACTATAATCTCAAGTGATTAACAGGGGAGGAAGTGGGAGGAATTGTATTGGCTAACTAAGAACATATACCTGCCTTGGATATAGGGAGGTGATCTTCAGCATTATTGTAATTATGAGACTAATTATGATTATTATATGAGTGAGATTGATTATTATTTTACCAGTATTAAATAATTCATCCATAATAAAAAATTTTAATAATAAATAAATAGTCTAAGAATAATGACAATAATAACTTCTGAGAAGATCCCTCTCTAGTATCAGTGCGATTCAGTCGTAAGTTGTCAATATGGCTCAAGGCTGTAACTTGTCTACTACCAGAAATCCTCAGCTCTGTATCACTGGGCGTTATAGACTAGTTTAGTGTAACGCTCTTTGTCTGCAGTGTGCACAGCGGGTCCCAATTTTGATCGTCAGTTCGAATCTCAGGCTCTGGCCAACAACTTTATGTAATTTAATTAATAAATAAAGATGTGTTGTCTGGGGAGAACCTGGAGACCATATATATGGACAGATAGAATCTGAGCTGATGACGTGAGGTCCCTGCTCTCCACTAACCCCCGGGGCCGACAACTCTCTGAAAGGATTCACTGCCCGATGTCTGCTCTGGGGAAACGGAACGCTAGAGAGCAGTGCAGGACTAATGACATAGATCTTGAAGGTATGGAACAAGATAGAGATCTGAGCTGATGAGGTGGTTTGTCCCTGCTTCTCCACAAGCCGTAACTCATGAAAAGGATTCCCTCCCATGGTGTCGTTGTCTGGGGAAGCCTAGTGATGATGCAAACTGAGGAATTGACTCCATATATGGACAGATGATACTGACTATGATGACCGTTGGTCCCTGACTCTCCGCTAAGCCCGACACTTCTCTGAAAAGGATTCCATCCCAGGATGTCTGCTCTGGGGATAAGCTCGGAATAGGAGATGCAGTGACCATATATGGACAGAGCTGATCAACCTCGGGGATACGTGTCCCTCGGATCTGCAGGCTAAGCGAGACATTCTCTCTCTGAAAAGGAATCCCATGCGATTCGTGCTCATGCGGGAACCCTAGGGATGCAGCGACAACTATGGAGACAGATGCTGGATTGACCTGATGACATGGGTCACCTGACTCTCTGCCTAAGCCGCACTTCTCTGAAAAGGATTCCCTCCGATGTCTGTAGATGCTAGACCGCATTTCTGATATGTGAGTTCAGACCTTTCAAGTGAGTATTTACTATGACGAGACAAGCGCCGCCGGACAAAGCGGGATCCTGGGGGGAAAAATGCGTGACATATCATAGATGCCCGGGAGCGCGGGAGGGTACGAAAAGCGGGAAGACAAGTCCGGCAAAATCGGGAACGGGTTGGGAGCTATGCATAAGTAATAAACACAAATGGCCTATAGACTATCCATGTTCACCTGGCCCCAGGATGAATGTTGGGGGTCCGATTACTAGAGTCGACTGGGTCAAGATTCTTGAGAAAACTCCCTTTATCTGCAAAAAGGGTTACTCGACAATCCAAATCCAACAACAGATCAGAGAATTAGATAGGGATCTTTCTGGAGCTCGGATCCCACCACCTTAATAAGACAATGGGCGGAGGATATTTGGAACCCGTGGTAAACGGCGGGATCGGATCCACTGCATTCTGACCGATGAACGTCATTTGAAAATTTTAGCTATGAAGTATGAGTGATCCATATCTCTAAAACAACAAATTTCCCAATCTCCAATATCGTGTGTGCACAGGCTTTTTAATAATCTCCATAAAGACGGAAAGATTGGGGAATTATTCTATAACCTGTGATCTGCCAAGCTCCTGATACAATGAAACAACCTCCTACAGTGAGGAAACTTTCTTTCCTTTCTTTCTTTCTGCAAGAAAAAAGCAAATTCACTCCACCCCCCATTTATGGAGCACACAAACGTGCCAAGGTAGGTAACAGGCTACACAGGAGGAGCGAGGCGTCTGAGGTCAATAGAGGCGGAGGCCAAGCGGAGGGTCATTACCTCCTGCACCGCTCAGCACTACAGTGTCACAGCGGGGGCCCTAGCAACATGCCGAGGCGAGTGAGAGGAGCAGGATCCGGCAGTGGCTGCCAGAGGGGAGTGGATCAACCCTGGGCAGGACCTCAAAGGGATCGACAAAGGGGACCGTGGGAGCCTCCAAAAACCGACCCAGGGGTGGAGACGCATGACTCTTCATGAATTATAGATGATGATGGAGGATATGGTAGTATGCGATTTTATCTTTACGTAGTTGCTAGTTATAAAATACAGGTTAGGGGGAGCTATTACTTCTGCAATTCCGGCTATAGGTATCAGTCGCCTCAATTGTTTAATAAGTGTAGTGCAATTCAAGCGCTTCTCAGACGCACTAACATTGTGGAAGGCTGGACGCAATATAGTAGCAATTCCTCTAAGCGACTAAATATGCTACTTATGCAATTTCCTTTGTGCAATGAAGCGATACATATAGGGGTGTATTATTACTTATACAATTCCCTTTTAGTGCATCATAAGCCAGGAAATAAGGTGGTGTTATTATTATGCAATTATCCCTTATTGTGCATCTAAGGATAATGATGGGGGTTGATATACTATACAATTCCCTTTTATGTGCATCTAAGGGATAACTTATAGGGGTGGTGTTATTACTTATGCAATTTCCCTTTTATGTGCATTAAGGATAATATAGGGGTGTATACTTATGAAATTTCCCTTTTATGTGCATCTAAGCGATAATTATAGCGGGGTGTAGTACTTATACAATTTCCCTTTAGGCACAAGGATAATATAGGCGGTGGGTGTATTACTTATGCATTTCCCTTCTATGTGTCATCTAAAATAGTATAGAGGGTGTTATTCTTATGGGAAATTCCCCTTCTTTGTGAGACAATTCCCTTAATAAGTAGTACTATTCACCATACAGTATACTATTTGATTAGGCGCATTCAATATATATGCAATCATAAGCGTAATACTTTAGGGTGTTATCACTATATGACGAGCACCGCTGTATGAATCACTCTCCCTCCATAGTTAGGGGTTTGCTTATTCTAGATATTTTTGCAATCTATCAAGTGGTGTATATGTTAGGGGATGTGACTAGCAATGTCCTTGACTGTGTGCAGCATGAATATACGTGATGGGGTTACTTTATCATTTCCTCTTCCTCAGGAATACAATGTTATTAGGTCTTCGGCTTGAGTATCCCCTATCTTCCTATAGGAAGGGGAGTGTAATGTTAATGTTGTAATATAGTTTAGCGTGTAAGTGTGTAGGTAGGCGTTATTACTTATGCCAAGTATTGTAATACATAATAATAAGATACTGATGCTATGTAAGTATTAATGTAGCTGGTATTGCTTGTAATGCAGTTTCTCATCCTGTTTGATTAGGGGCCTATATATATCATAGGGGGTTATACTTTACCTGGCAGCAGCCCAATCCGAACATTTTATGGAGCAGTTTTTTAGTTTTTATTATAGTTAATAAAATAATGATGGAGACACCTTAAGGTGTATGAGAAGCGTCGGTATATTACAGGTCCCTAGTGACGATCTATTTGGGGTTGTCTTTACTTCACCCCCCATTATAGTATGTTATTTAGACTTTTATAAAGTTGATAATCAGGAAATCGAACATAACATTGTTAGGGTGTGTAATATTTATGTATTAATCAGCAATGGGGGGGGGGGGGTGGGGGGGGGGGGCGAGTTATGGGGGGTGGGGGGCGTACGGAGTATCGAGATATCCATGTCAATACTATCCACTCCCCATCATAAAGACACTAAAAGCCAATACAGGCAGTCCCCGGGCTTACGTTGTAGCGTGTTTCTTAAGTTGAATTTGTATGTAAGTCGGAAAATGCATATTTTAGAATTGTTATACCAGACAGAATTTTTTGTCTCTGTGACAATTGGATTTTAAAAAATGTGGGTTTGTCCAGAATAAAACAGTAAAGCTTCATTGTAAGACGCCTTGTTGATAACTGTTACAGCTGATTATGTTAGCCTTAGGGAAAATTAAAGTAGAGTCAATGAATAATATCCAGGGTCGTTGTAACAAGGGGGGTCTGTCTGGGTAGTGAGTTGGTGTATATAGGGGTAGGGGAAACTGCATCTTGTAATCACCGACAAGTGTAATACTGCACATAAAACCCACATAATACCATGGTTATTACCGACAATATAGAATCCGCAACATAAATATAACATATATACTGACACACTAACACCACACAATACTCATCGTTATAATACCACCACAAAATACTAACCAGTATTCAAGTATAATAACCCATAAAAATACCACCACATAAATAATAATATATAATACCGCCCAAAATACCAACAGTACTACACCAAAAGATAAATGACCCATAATAATAACCGCCACCATAATACAGTTTATATACGCCACTAAACTATTAATAATACAGCCACATATATACTATAATAATACGCCACATAATCACTATTATATAAACCGCCACATAATCTAATATATAATACGCACCATATACCAACCAGTACTCAAAATAAATGACCCATATAATAAAACTTATTAATAATACCGCACAAATATACGATATATATAATACCGCCACATAATAATTATTAATACGACCAGACAAATACTATGATATAAGACACACACATAATACTAATATATAATACGCCAACATAATACCAACCAGTAATCAAATTAAGACCAGATATAATAGCTATTAATTAATACCGCCACATAAACGTATAGATAAGACGCCACGTAATAGCATTAATAATACCGCCACAAATAGACTATTAGTATAATACCGCCACATAATACCAACCAGTACTCAAATAAATGACCCATATAATAATACTATTATATAATACCGCCACATAATACTATTATATAATACCGCACTATTTACTATTTATCTTAATACCACCACATAGACGAATAATAATACCGGCCAACATAAATATTAGTATATAATACCGCCACATAATACTATTATATAATACCGCCACATAATGCTACTATGTAATACCCCCACATTATAGCCCCATATACCAGCAGATATTCCCATCATGCCACCGCATAATACCGCCCTATCATACTGTATACATACATAATGGAGCACATGGTGAGGTCCTATAATACCGCCAGACATTCCTGGAACAGACCATTATTGTCTGCAGAGGAGATGACTGAGACAATGAAACAAAAAAGAAACCCCTGAGTCACGTAACCGGAGCCGAAACCCTAAGTAATTATTCCTGGCGCCAAACCAACTACCTAATTATCACCGATGCCGCGAAACGTGGAGACTCCTCATGTAATAACGTGACATCACTAGAGAGGAGGACCCGCCCCATAGTGACCCCGCAACCCAATGTATCCAGTCTGGACAATGCTCTGTGAGCTGCACTGATACATTGTAACAAACCTGCACACAGCAGCTCCTGTACATCATCTCACATGGGTCATTATTGGAGTCCCAGTAGCCAAACCTCCTCACCTCACCCCTGGCAGGGATATTAGGGGGGCACAGCCTCACCCACCCCCGGCACCTGCTCCTCTTATGCTGATACTGTTCTGATTCTTCTGCCGATCCTCAGGAATCTGGTTTGACGCCCTTCATGATCGCTGTGAGGGAGAACCGGACGTCCATCGTGGAGAGATTCCTGGAGCTGGGGGTCAGTCTGAACGAGAAGACACAGGCGAGTGCTGGAGAATAAGAGCCATCTATACACACAGTGATGTCACAGGGAAAATACACACAGTGATGTCACAGGGAAAATACACACAGTGATGTCACAGGGGAAATACACACAGTGATGTCACAGTACAGGGATAATACACACAGTGATGTCACAGTACAGGGATAATACACACAGTGATGTCACAGTACAGGGGTAATACACACAGTGATGTCACAGGAATAATACACACAGTGATGTCACAGTACAGGGATAATACACACAGTGATGTCACAGTACAGGATAATACACACAGTGATGTCACAGTACAGGGATAATACACACAGTGATGTCACAGTACAGAGATAATACACACAGTGATGTCACAGTACAGGGATAATACACAGTGATGTCACAGTACAGATATAATACACACAGTGATGTCACAGTACGTGGATAATATACACAGTGATGTCACAGTATAGGAATAATACACACAGTGATGTCACAGAACAGGGATACTACACACAGTGATGTCACAGTACAGGGATAACGCACACAGTGATGTCACAGTACAGGGATAATACACACAGTGATGTCACAGGGATAATACACACAGTGATGTCACAGTACAGGGATAATACACACAGTGATGTCACAGTACAGGGATAATACACGCAGTGATGTCACAGTACAGGGATAATACACACAGTGTTCTGGAAAAAGAAACTTTTATTGGCAGCAGAGTTTGTTGAGAGTCTATGGATATGCCGTCTCCTCCATGATTCTCAGCCTCCCATACGATGACATCCCGGCTCATTACTTCCATGTATGGTCACAGACCAAGGAGCCAAGGACGAGATAAAAGATCCTCCAATCACGCCGGGTGATTATGGAGATTTAAGGATCTTCTAGTGATGACTTGTTGAAATTGAGACTTATGTGGAAGCTCATCCATCAGAGGTTTTGTCAGGTTCGCGAATCCTTGAATCAAATCCTCTTTGAAGTAAAGGTGATGGCAATGGAGAAGATGGTGGTCCATCAACATTAGGGAAGTCTCTGAGTAGAAATTACCAAGCAATGGACTAAACCTTATGTGCAGGGGAATAGCTATAGGAAGTGCAGAGGTAACAGTCATCACTAGAGTTGAGCGGAACCGAACCATAAAGTTCCAGTCTGTGCTCCCCCAGATCCGAGTCTGAGCTTCAGCATAAGTTTGGTTCTGGCTTAACCAAAAGCTGGTAGCCCTGAACCCCAACTAACATTGCTCCGCTCATCAATACCAGACCCTGGACCCTGAGGGGGTCTATAGGCTGCATATCAAAGGTGGGACCCTATTACTGATTTCGGCAACTTAAATGTATTACAAGTCCAACTCATCAAATAGGTTGGGGAAGCTGGAATCTCTCATGCAGACAAGTTGTAAAAGGACCTTTATATATGCTGTTAGTAGCAGCAGGACTGTGATATATGGATTTATATTGGCGGATTTTAGCTTCTCCAAGTGCACTGGATGTTTGTCCTCACACTCCTGTGCTTTCTCTGTCTAGTGTTATGTATTGTCGCTTCAGAGATGTGTAGTCAGACCTTTGTGTGTGTTGTTAGTAGCAGCAGGACTGTCATATATGGATTTATAGCTTCTTCAAGTGCACAGGAGGTGTGTCTTCACACTGTTGTGCTCTGTGCAGTTACTGCTAGGTATTGTCCCTGAAGAGCTGTGTATATCACCTTTGTGAATATTGTTAGTAGCAGCAGGACTGTGATATATGGATTTATAGTCCAGGATTGTAGCTTCTCCAAGTGCACTGGGGGCGTGTCCTCACACTGCTGTGCTCCTAGCTTGCTACACTGAGCAGCTTCCAAGCCCCTCCCCTCTGAGATAAAGCTGCACATTGGCCAATAGTATTACTGGAAACCCATCATAATCCTTTTTTCCAGTCCCTCTCATGTCAGGCGACACAGAATATACGGAGCCAAGTATAATACCCCAGAGTTTATTGATTCTTTATAAAAATAGAAAAAATCCCAGGCGCCAACATTGGGGAAACAAGCGAACATCACATAATAAATGATCCATTATTTTATTTCCGTATTATGTTTCTTCCCATAATGGGATTACATCCGAGTCACAGATGAGGAAGCTTCACCTGGTGTGTGCAGTGTTACGGGGATAATCCCGCGTGGTACAAAGCTGCTGTACGGGTCACTCTCCATGAGGATACAAAGTGCTACAACTTTTTGTTACATTTCTATTCTCTGCAGTTTTCAAGTTCTCTGCTTGCTGCCAAATCGCGTAGAAACACGAAAACTTCTCCCAGCTTCAGATTTATTACACTTGGCTCAGGTAATTCTCCGTGAACCAAACCCGGACTCCAGACTTCTACAATGGGGCAGATTTACTTACCCGGTCCATTCGTGATCCAGCGGCGCGTTCTCTGCGGTGGATTTGGGTCCGGCCGGGATTCACTAAGGTAGTTCCTCCGACGTCCACCAGGTGGCGCTGCTGCGCTGAAGTTCCCCGGAATGCACTGATCTTCACCAAGCCGGACCGAGTGAAGGTAAGTGCAAGTCCCGCAACACTTTTTTATTTTTTTTAAATGCGGCAGATTTTTCCGAATCTGTCAGGTTTTCGTTCGGCCACGCCCCCCGATTTCAGCGCCGATGCGCCACAATCCGATCGCGTGCGCCAAAATCCCAGGGCAATTCAGGGAAAATCGGCCCAAATCGGAAATATTCGGGTAACACATTGGGAAACCGCGAATCGGGTCCTTAGTAAATGACCCCCAATGTAGCAGAAACCAGAACAGGAAAGTGTTTGGAATTGGTGACAGAATAACCCACATTTATTACAGTGTTTGCACATGTATTTATAACGTCTGCGCCAGTTCTGTGTCGCGGCTTCTCTGTGTCCGATAAGACAGAATAAAATGTCACCTAAAGGGCTCTAACGGTTTAGCCCGGGTTTGCGCCACATTTATTACTGACGTGCGCCATAATTCTACAGCATCAACAAAGTGCACCAAACAAATAGTGCAGGGGGCGCAAGACAGTGAGCGAGTATCCAGTAATCTGGTGCCCCCTGCACACTATACAGGTAACTGCACATAGTACAGACTGCACTGGTTCTGATAAAAGTGGCCCATTGGGTTGGCTGGATACAATTGTTACAATCAGGGAATGTCAGGTTAGTTTTATAAACACAGTAAGAATTTGATATAAATAGAAACTTTATATTTACTGTTTGTATAAGGATGAACAGGAATATCCAATATTTTCAAATTATATTTCACTTTTTACATTTCTGTGGATCACTTTGGTGATCAGTCTCCTGCTGCAGTAGGGTCTTCGGTCTTCTTCAGTCTACTCTCTCTAGCCGCTGCTGGAGAAAGGCTCCAAACCGAATCGGTCTCCTCCGTATGGCAGCTACTGGTGGCAGGTTCTAAACAGGATCAGTCTCCTTCCCTTTTGACAGCTGCTGGGGGCAGTCTCTGAATATAATCAATCCCCTTTCCCCTCTGGCAGCCACTGGAAGACAGGTTCTAGACAGAATCAGTCTCCTTCCCACTCTGGCAGCTGCAGGAGTGAAGGATCAATCTCCTTCACTCTTTCAACTACCAGAAAGATACTCGTGATAAAATTATCGCTGGTATCTGATGGGAAAAGGCTCTGCCCAGAATCAGACTCCTTCCTCCTCTGACAGCAGACAATATAATACCTTTGTTTGCAGATAGAGGTGGATTTTTTTCGGTTATACTACCATGTACTGCAGAGGCTGCGCTCCTCTCCTGACAAGCAGGAAAATCGTTTTTTTCTATTGGCTGTCCTGACCACGTGATCATTATGGCGACTCCTGGAACATGTTTGTCCAGCAGCCGTCAGCTCAGTAGATGGAAGGGCTTAAATCTGGTGATCTGGTATCTGTGTAGGGAACACCAGGCGTCTGTTGTGAGGGTCTAATACCACAGTATGAAGAGATAAGCGGCATCATTTCTCTGCGATACATAAGGATGAGCCGAGTCTGAGATCTCCTCCTGATACTCTCCACCCTCGGTCATTATGACTTGGCTCTGGATTCTTGTATCTATCAATAAACTTGTGAAATATCATGAGGATATTATTGCTGCAATAAAAAGTTCTAAAATTTTCCAATAAACTTTCGGTATCAATTTCTCACAGTTTTCTAGATCTCTGCTTCATGTCATTCACCGGGAAACTTTATTGTTTACTTCCTGGGGATAAAGACCTGACCTTGGTCATGTGATGTCACACAGGTGCACGGCTCGTTATATCCCTGGTCATGTGATGTCACACAGGTGCACAGCTTGTAATATCCCTGGTCATGTGATGTCACACAGGTGCATGGCTTGTAATATGTACCTGGTCATGTCTGCATGTCTCATTAGTTATCATAGAGACTAATAAGAGCTGCGTGTGATATATATCGGGGATATAATGAGCAGTGCACCTGTGTGACATCACATGACCAGGGAATCCACAGGAAGCTTCCTATAGAATGACACCAAGAAGAGATCTAGAAATCTAAGAGGAATTGATACAAAAAGTATATTAGAAAATTGTGTAACTTTTCAATGCACAAACAACATGAATTATTTGCTCAACGTGGACAACCCCTTTAAGTTAGTCCTGGACTACACATGGGGATGTGTCCATTGTGTAGTTGTGTCCTCATCGTCTGGTCGGTCAGTGGCTTCTTGTGGGTCTCCATGATGTGAGGGATGACGGGTTTCTCCAGACTCCAGACTCCATCCGTCCTTCCCTTCAGAGACATGAACCTCACCACCACCGAGGGCCAGTCTATGATCTCATCCACGTGTACTGGGCCGGAGAATGGGTGGCTCCTGCGTATCCCACCTACAGGGAGGAGAGAGGGGCTTAGATAGACATTTCACTTTAATGCAACACACATGTACATATGAAACACACACTACGCACATGTACATATGAAACACACACTACACACATGTACATATGAAACACACACTACACACATGTACATATGAAACACACAACACACACATGTACATATGAAACACACACTACACACATGTGCACATGATACACACACTGCACACATGTACATATGAACCACACACAACACACACATTCCATCTATACACATGGATATACACATTGGCGCTTATTTACTAAGGGTCCAGCTGAACGCACTTTCATCAGATTTTGGAAATTTTCGGGTTTTGCGCCGCTGTGATTCTATTTAGAAGGACAATGCACTTTCGGGACCTCTTTCGGACCGGGTAAGTAAATGTGCCCTATTGTGTCCACATAAACCAGCATAAATACAATATGAACATACACATAAAACCTACATTTACACATTACACATACATAAATACAATACATATTACACCTGCACGGAAGTATCACTCACATAAGTTGCATTCATACATACACACACACACATATACAACAAACACACACATATAGACACTTATACACACATATACACACAAGTACACACATATACATATACATACACACATATAGAGCGCACACACACACACATATTTATAGACACATATATAGACACACACACATATATAGACACACACACATACATACACACACACACATACATATACATACACATACATACACACATATACACACACACATACCTACATATACACACACACATACATATACAACACACATACACACACATTCAACACACATACAAACACATACATACACATACAACACACATACACACACATACATACACATACAACACACATACAACACACATACACACACATACATACACATACAACACACATACACACACATACATACACATACACACACATACATACACATACATACACATACAGCACACATACAACACACATACACACACATACAGCACACATACACACACACTTTACTATTCCTCTGTATCTGTTGTGCTCATGGTTTTCCATATTTGTCCAGTGATGTCTCCTGATGATCAGCAGTGAAGGTCGGAGTAACCTGACCCGGCGCTGGAGCGATTTACTGTCACATCAGGCGCAGCGATTACAATGTGTTATGTGTCTGGTCCTAAATGTTACATGTAGACACTTATAGGGGTCCTTAATGGGGCACACAATCTCAGGGGATTTATGATAGAGATGTATATGGGGATCCAATGTCCACAGTGATGTGTAGATTACAGCACATAACAGGTCACAATCCTAATTAACCCAATTTATAGGGGTTGTCTGAGAGTTCAAGGCGTTAAATTACTTGTCACAGCTGAGGGTCTGTTGCAGTTCTGTCCGGTCACATTCTATTACAGTTAAGTATCTATACATTGTAACAAATCATTAGGACTGGAAACAGCATCATAAGTGACCAGTGAGCAGTGCGAATGACCCTGCCATGCTGTCATTTTATGCTAAATATAAGCAAACAGCGATAGGAAATAGAACAGCGCCCCCCCCCCTTTCCACAGGTTGTGTTTGGTAAGGCAATCCAGTCAGATTAGTTATAATGGCAGCTGCAACTCTGGATACGACCTATGGGCAGGAGGGGCGGTGCTTATAAAGGAAGGAGCCAAGCTGCAATCCCAGTAACAACCCAAATACATGTGGGGCGCTGTTTTTAAGAAATCGTCATCCATGTTTTTCTCTTTTCAAGGATAAATCTACACAGACTTAATCGTCCCGAGACTCACAACTAAATCTGCATGGGTTGTGGGTTTACTCCATGCAATCAAAGGGTAAAAAAGGAACATTACCCAAAAAGATGACCAATCCTTCCACCGATTATCAATCCTTACTGCTTCTAGACAAGTTCAGTACAGAGTTGTCTACGGGTGGGGTCATAACTGGAGAACTTACCTTCTGGTGACACTTGCATGGTCCTCTTGGCAGTGGTTCGGAGCCATCCAAATGATGAGTGAGCAAGTATGTCAATGGAGCGAGTGTCGGAGAAGCCATCCATGTCCTCCTCAGTCATTAGGGTTCTGGCATTGGAAGAACACATCTTCCCTGGATCACATATGATAATAGAAATAAGAAATCATTCTACATTCCACATTCTGAACACAAGGGGGAAAATACACAAAGACCAGGGGCCCCAAGGTACATGTCAGCACCTGCCGATAGCGCCATCATAGCCCAACGTACTGTGATTGTACAGTTAGTGCCATCATAGCCCTCCTTTACCTCTCCATCCCATAACCGCCATTTATTTGTTTCCACCTGGAGAGCTTATCCCACCCCTGCCCATATTCTTGCTCCACCCCTGCTCAAGTGTTTGACCGGTCCCTGCTCAAGTGTCAGTTCCACTCCTGAACATATGTTAATTTTACCGCTGCTCATGAGTTTTATCCCATGACTGCTCATATACGTCTTGTGCACCTTTGCATATGCTTTTCCTATTTTTTTTATTATTTAACCCGTGATCATGTGATTCCACTCTGGCCCATGTGATTGTCCCACCCCTGGTCATATACCTGCCCGTATGCTTCTCCTCTTCATGTGATTATTTGAACCTGGTCATATATTTATCTCTCGGTTAGTCATGCACTTGTCTCACCCCTGCGCATATTTCTGTCCCACCCCTGCTTTTGTGATTGTCTGATTCCCTCCCATGCTTTTATGAATTATTCCCTCCTATGCTTTTGGGCTTCTCCAACCCCTTGTGCCCTTGAGTGATGGTCTAATCTTTGCTCAAGTGCTTTCTACACCCATGCTCATGTGCTTACCCCACCACTCCTCATGTTCTTGTCTCACTCCAGCCAATATTCTTGTCCTGCCCCTACTCATGTGATTGTCTGATTTTTTTTTTTTTGTGTTCTAATCCCACCCATGCTTATGTTCTTGTTCCACTCCTGCTGATGTGATTGTCTGATCTTTGCTTATGTGCTTAACACACTCATGCTCCTGTTCTTATCACACCCCACTCAAGTCACAGCCCATGCTTATGCGCTTGTTGTGTGATGGTCTGATCTTTGCTCATTTATTTACCCCACCCCTGCTTATGTTCTTATTTTACAACTGCTTATGTGATTGTTGGATTTATTTCTTGTGTGATTGTCCCAACCCTCTTATATCCTTACCCCACCCATGCTTATGTGTTTGTTCCACCCCTGCTCATGTGATTGTCTCATCTTTGCTCATGTGCTGACCACACCCATGCTTATGTTTGTTCCACCCCTGCTCATGTGATTGTCTCATCTTTGCTCATCTGCTGACTCCACCCCTGCTCGTGTTCTTATCGTAAACATGCTTATGTGTTTATACTGCTTGTGCAATGGTCTGATCAATGCTTATGTTCTTATCTCACCTCTGATCATATTATTGTCCAACCCACGCTCATGTGTTTGTCCCATCCCTGGTCAGTATGTTGGTATATTCTAAAGATAACTTTACAAGACTAGTCTTGGGCTCATCAGCAGGCAAAAGGCAATCTCGGGTCATACACATACTGGCCATTTGCAAGGTTTCTTGGCCAAACAGAACAACCTTCTTTTCTCAAAAAGTGGTTGCGATTCAGTAGAAGTTTTTCATGAAAGCTAAAATTTACACAGGTTTGTCTCCAGGCAATGTAACATGACTATGAATGATGACAATTTTCGATCTTACCTTTATATTTGCAGAGCAGTTTGATGTAGTAGAACAGGTTGGTGAAGAGGTTGAAAGGTGAAGGCGTCCCAGGTTTCCTGGTCATATCTCTGATTAAAGTGGCTCTTCCAAATTTCCATTCCGTGTCCGACTGTGCTTGTATCCGTTGGTAGGTGTCACTCATCATAGCGATCAATAGATTGATCAACACAATTAATGTGACAACCAGGTAAACCCCAAAAACAAAACGGATGATGACAAAGGTGAACTGTGGTGTCCTGCTTAAGGACGGAAGACAATCCGGTTCCACCAGGCCAAACAGTGAGAAGAACAAGAGGACGGTGATGTCTAAGGGATCCTGAATATCGGTCTCATTTTTGGTGGCTCCAGTTCCATTTGTTGACTGATTGGCTATTGGCTCTGGATATACCGGCTGATAGACCGCAGATAGTTGCATTGTGAAGGCCACGTGAAACAAGGCAAGGATTACTGCAAACCTAGTGAGGTCCTTGATCAAATCTCTGATAATGATCGCCCAAGGACCAAAGAGGTGGTGGAATGTGAGAAACTCCAAAAATTGGACAAATGAGAGAGTCATGGCAATGCCAAGAAAGATGTTCCTGGCAAAGAGGCAGTGAAGGCGATCGATTTCTGTAAACAAGAATGCAAGTAGATGGCAAAAAAAGGCAACGGCGGAAAATCCCAGGACAAAAACCCGTA
Organism: Engystomops pustulosus; assembly: GCA_019512145.1. Lineage (NCBI taxonomy): Eukaryota > Metazoa > Chordata > Amphibia > Anura > Leptodactylidae > Engystomops > Engystomops pustulosus. The sequence continues at coordinate 41,683 of WNYA01000476.1, read as the reverse complement.
TCCAGGCAAGTCCTGCCCTCTCACCTTGGAGGGTCAGCTCCGAGACCAATGTTCCCGACAACCATGCGAGCAACAACCACTCATTCCACGATGGAATCATTCGTCCTTCATAAATGGGGCTCAGCGGAGGGTAAACGATGGTGAGGATGAAGAGTACCAGAAGGAATATGTGTGATGCCAGGTAACTCATGAACTTCATGATGGGGATTTTGTTAAATCTATGCTTGAGAGGTAGAGAAAACACAAACCAGACTGGTGGACAAGCTAAAAATGTGAAGAAGAGAAGGACCAGCTTCCAGGTGGCCCAGTCCAGGTTTCCATACCAGACTTCCGTCAAGTATTTTTGAACCGCTGGATGGGCAACAACATCTTTCTGCTCACACTCAATAAGACAGTCCAGTATGGTTGTGCCACGATGGTCTATTGCCCTGAGGATATAACCGGCATTTTTACTACCAGATGCCAACGTCAAGAGGTCGGTGGCCATTGTTTCGGTGTACTTGGCAGCGTTGATTAGGTCGAGTGCCCGTTCTTTCTCTTTTAGGGCAGTCATATAAAAGGCTCTGGAGAGCTTCACAGCAGTGTCCAGGGGTGCAGCAGAATTTAGGATGTATTCTTCTATGATTCGGTTGTTGTTCAGCTTCCCACAGACCATTAGGTCAAAAACAAACTGGAAAAAAAAACATAAAATGTGAAGAACATCAAAGATGGTCAAGCAATATTATAATTTGATGTGGAATGTCAATTTGAAAAATCGACAATTGTTGATCATAAACCTCGTATTGGCTGTAGATTGGTTTGTAGATTGTACAGATGTTCTAGGACACTTTGGTGGCAGCTGTTTTACTGTATGTGGTAGAAGACCAATGGTTTGTTCACCTTTTGTAGTCTAGTTGTCATGATTAACCGATCGTAGACCCACTAGGTTGTAGACCCACTGGGGGTCATTTACTAAGGGCCTGATTCATGTTTTCCCGACGTGTTACCCGAATATTTCCGATTTGCGCCGATTTTCCCTGCATTGCCCCGGGATTTTGGCGCACGGGATCGGATTGTGGCGCATCGGCGCTGGCATGCACGCAACAAAAATCGGGGGCGTGGCCGAACGAAAACCCGACGGATTCGGAAAAACCGCCGCACTTAAAAAAAAAAAAGTGTCGCGGGACACGCGCTTACCTTCACCAGGTATAGGCCAGTGAACTTCAGTGCATTCCGGCGGGCCTCGGCGGACTTCAGCGCAGCAGCGACACCTGGTGGACGTTAGAGGAACTTGCCCGTTCTTTCTCTTTTAGGGCAGTCATATAAAAGGCTCTGGAGAGCTTCACAGCAGTGTCCAGGGGTGCAGCAGAATTTAGGATGTATTCTTCTATGATTCGGTTGTTGTTCAGCTTCCCACAGACCATTAAGTCAAAAACAAACTGGAAAAAAAAAACATAAAATGTGAAGAACATCAAAGATGGTCAAGCAATTTTATAATGTGATGTGGAATGTCAATTTGAAAAATCAACAATTGTTGATCATAAACCTCGTATTGGCTGTAGATTGGTTTGTAGATTGTACAGATGTTCTAGGACACTTTGGTGGCAGCAGTTTTACTGTATGTGGTAGAAGACCAATGGTTTGTTCACCTTTTGTATTCTAGTTGTCATGATTAACTGATCGTAGACCCACTAGGTTGTAGACCCACTGGGGGCCCGATTCACATTTTCCCGACATGTTACCCGAATATTTCCGATTTGCGCCGATTTTCCCTGTATTGCCCCCGGATTTTGGCGCACGCGATCGGATTGTGGCGCATCGGCGCTGGCATGCACGCGACGGAAATCGGGGGTGTGGCCAAATGAAAACCTGATGGATTCGGAAAAACCGCTGCATTTAAAAAAAAAAAAAAGTGTCATGGGACACGCGCTTACCTTCACTAGGAATAGGCCGGTTAATTTCAGGGCATTCCGGCGGGCCTCGGCGGACTTCAGCGCAGCAGCACCCCCTGGTGGACGTCGGAGGAACTACCCTAGTGAATCCCGGCCGGACCCAAATCCACCGCAGAGAACGCGCCGCTGGATCGCAAATGGACCGGGTAAGTAAATCTGCACCACTATGTTGTCTAATAACTTTGGTTTTGGGAGAAAAAAGCAACCTAGTTTTCACCCCTTTACCGGGATGTGGGCTTCGTTGCATGGAGAACACAAGGTTGCTACCTCTTGGATTAATCCTATTATATCTGACCATCTGTATATGACCAAGAGACATTGGTCATATACAGATGGTCAGCGACACAGAAGCAGAAGTAATGTTGAGACCCTATATTACTCAGGGACCTACTTGTTGCCACAAATGGTCCCAAAATTTCTGAATCCACATGAAACCTCTCAAAATCATTATTCGGTGACAATGGTTTGCATGACAATTACCTTCCTGTCCTCAGTTAGCTTAATGGTGTTATGGCTCCTCTTCAGCAAGAAGCTCAGCACTTCTTGGTGGTTGTCCCCCGCAGCATACTGGATTGCTGTCTTTCCATCGTTGCACTCTAGTGTGGGATTAGCACCGCACTCGACAAGGAAGCGAACGGTTTCTAAAAATCCAGACTTGGCTGCGAAGTGTAGAGGAGACCATCCGTTCTGCATAAAAACAAATGGCATTGGGACAATTTAATAAATTAAAAGTAGCAAGCCCCGCCCCTGAGGAGCTCCTCTGATCTAAATCATTTAATTATAAGTAACTCACCTTGTCAGTCACATTAATCTCCGCTCCTTGTCCAATAAGGGCTCTCATCATCTCAATGTGACCATTGGCAGCTGCCAGGTGGAGACATGTCCGTCCTCTGTTGTCTTTCACATGTAGTTGAGATGTAGATTTACTTAGAAGGAGACCGACAACCGCTGTGTGCCCATTCTGGGCTGCGAGGTGTATTGGAGTTGAACCCTGTTATTAAACATTTTACATTTTTCTGCACAGAACTGTAATCTAATGATCACGACATTGTAGAAAATGGTTTTACTTGCTTTACCAGCAGCTGCCTGGCACTAAGCACTAATAGCTACTTAAAAAGTTGTTCGGTAGGATTAAGGAAACGACTAGGCATGGATTTTTACAATATAGAAATATACATTATCTGAATTTGCTTAACCAGTGCTACAGTACAGTCAATATTTTGTGATTTCTACCAAAATTTTTAATATTCTAGAACATTATAATAACAAAATGAAGACAGTCACCTGACGCCTGGTGGCCGCATCTGCCTGGACTCCTGGGTAGTTGAGTAAAAGTCGTACTAGACTTTCATGACCGGATTGAGAAGCCAGATGCAGGGGTGTGTAACCAGACTGAAAGAATCGGGGATTCTTAGGATTCATTGTATCACTTCCTTTACACGTTCACAGTTCCGCCCATGCGGAGCCTTACCTCTCCCCCATGCTCTTTCATGAGTACAATGTCCGCTATGGATTTAGGAGGTTCGCTCTGGATGGTGGCCGGGACCTTTGTTAAAATCTCTCTGACTAAATCCGCTTGACCACAATGTGCGGCGACATGAAGAGCGGTGAATCCTGTCTGCAGGGTGAGATCAGGGATGAACATTTAGAATCATACACTGGATACAATATTGTAGCTTCACCAAGAGGGGGTGTGTCCTCACACTGCTGTGCTCTCTGTTCTCTGCATAGAGTTTTTTTTTACAGTTTTAGTTAAAGGACATCTACCACCAGGTTTAAAGAGGGAGGGTCCACTCTTCTTTAAGCTTAATAAATCCTTGTTTTTAAGAAAAAAAAGACTTTCACAATTATGCAAATGAGTCTGAGGGGCTCCAGGCTACATTAACACCTATGGAGCCCAGAGCCCCCAATGCTCATTTCCATAGTTTTAAAAGCCTTTTTTGTAAACATCAGGAAGAGAAGAGCAGATCCTGCCAGAGGGGGCACACACCAGTATGTAAGTGTACTTGCTTTCCAATCCTTCATCCTGGTAGATGTCCTTTAAATACTACAGCTTTAACTCAGAAAGAAGGGGCAGTGGAACAATGCAATGCACAGAGCACAAAACACAGCAGTGTGAGGACACGCCCCCAGTGCACTTTAAAAGTTACTATCCTGGAATATAAATCCATACATCACAGTCCTGCTGCTACTAACATACACAAAGGTCTGATTACACATCTCTCCAGGGACAGTACATAACACTGTCTGCAGTCTCTATGGCCACACCTGCTGACAGGTTCCTTTTTATGAGATTTTACCCATTTTCTTAGGATGTCGATATTGACGAGACATAAGAGAGGAGAATAAATATGTATAAAATAGTGGATATGATATTCATTACTCCAGGAGATCTCACCTTACTGCTTGTAATATGGAAGGAGATGCATCCCTTTAACACGTCCAGGACATTGGTGTGGCCGTTCTTAGCTGCCAGGTGGATGGCGGACATCCCCTCCTATAACACAAGGACAGGATTTAATGACCCCAGGTCCTCACCCCGAGGATATTATGTATCATGCTACTGTGATGCACAGACATGTCCAATCCTTGCAGCCCCTGAAGTCCCCTGTTACATCTCTAGAGATATTATGTAGGTCAGAAGACCCCTTTAAAGGAAACCTACCATTTGATTTGATGCGTTATGAACCAAACACACCTTGTGACTGCTATAGCCACACTGATGCAGGAACATATCTTGGTTAATCCCTGAGATGAGTGGTTTTGCTGAAAAAACAAGTATAACATTCAGGACCTTGGGAAAGCTGAGTCAGGCTGCCTACATAAACACATTACACATGGGAGCTTGTAATTACAACTGGAGATAAGTCAAGACATGACTAATCGACCTGAGCTGGATGACTCCTACACAGCAGCTGGGGGATGGTGCAACAATTGATTATTCTGCCTCCAGGCACACCCCAGTGATTACATCATCCTCTCCTGCAGAGAATAACTAACGTGCTAGGAGAAGCGCTGAACCAGCCATAGAAGCGACAGAGCTTCATTATCAGAATGTTATATCTGTTTTATCAGCAAAACCTCAGGGATTTACCAAGATATGATCCTGCATCAGTGTAGCTACAGCATTCTCATGGTATGTTTGCTTCATACTGCATCACATCACATGGTAGGTTTCCTTTAAACATCTCCCCTCTACGGTACACTCACCGCATCCTCCTCAGAGGCAGATGCTCCTGCTTCTAGTAAAACCTTCACCACCTCGGAGTGACCCCCGGAGGCCGCCAGGTGCAGGGGGGTGGAGTCATGAGTCTGGGAAAAAAATTACAAGGAGACATATACACAGGTTATTTTTAGCAGATTCCTATGTGTCAGATCTATGATTCTCATGTACCCTCTAAGGGCGGAGAGTGTAACCACCATCTTTACTATGACCAGACCTTCACTCTTATACAATTACCTTGATATAAAGCTGAGACTCATGTCTCAAAGAGGGGAGGGGGGGGGGGGGGGAATCCAGACCTCCAAAAGTAGTGAAAAAGAGTAAAAACTACATCTTTAATGAACACAAAGTAAAAAGGAGATCAAAAGAGGTTTTGTCTCCATGGACAAAAAATACAAGACACACAAGGACGGGGGAAAAATCAGGTGACGCATTTCGGACTTAAAGGAAATCTACCATTTGTTTTGTGCATTATGACCCAAACATACCTTGAGAATGCTGTAGCTACACTGATGCAGAAACATATCTTGTTTAATCCCTGATCTGAGTGGTTTTGCTGAAAAAACTGGGCTCAGTGCTTCTCCTCTTACATTAGTTATGCTTTGCTCCAGAGAATGATGTAATCACTGTGCTGTCCCTGACAGGCAGAAGTAATCAATTGCTGCACCATCCCACAGCTGCTGTGTTTGAGTCATCCAGTTCAAGTTGATTAGTCTTAGTTTGATTAGTCTACGGGGACATAACCTTTTATGATCTCCTTTTTACTTTGTGTTCATGAAAGATTTAGTTTTTACTCATTTTCACTACTTTTGGGGTGCTGGGTTCCACCCCCCATTTTCTCTTTCATTGGACGTTACTTAGTCCGTTGATTGCGACAAGTGTTTTTGGAAATCAATGCCATCCCGACCATCCATCACCAACCATAACCATACCTGCAAATAGTTAAGCTGAAAACTTTTTTTCCCACACACATTGGATCCTGCCCGCTGCTCCTGCTGATCGCTGACCCTCCTCCTAGTGATGACCCCGGTTATCCTGACTAATACTGCACTAATGCAGAGATTATACCCCAAGAACATGACCAGGGAAGATCAGGAGGAAGAAGGGGGGACCCGCTCCCCGGATTCTGTGTAGAACAATAGACAGAATCCTTATATACAAAAGGGTTTAAAACTGTCAGAAAGTTGATGTCTCCCCTGTAACAGTAGCTGCATCTTATTACATAGAACAATAGAACCTTCTTCCCATATAGTACACAATGTATATATATATATGAGCTTATACTATAGGGACAAGTCCATGATGATTTTACATCTTGCTTGTCCAATATAAACACAATTGAAGGTTATTCACCATATGGAGGATACTACAAGATTCCTTGTGATTCCAATAACAGGAGACCGGACACAGTCAGGAAGGTTCATTATTACTGTACACAGATTACATCAAAGGTCTCATAGAGACACAGACATATCCGTCATCATAACCCAAGGGAAGGGGGAAGAGATACATTCAAGAAACAATAGTAACATATGGGGACAGATAACTAAAGATTGTGCTACTAAGGCCAAACTAGGTTATATACAATTCTAAGGACTCATCCAGTACAATTACATCCTGTAAATCTTTTATTTTATATATAAAAATTAAAAACATTACCACAATAAACATTACATCAAGCCATAACCTTTTGGCAAACAAACACATAATAATAATAACAAAACAATAATACAAACTAAAAGAGCGTACGAAAATTCCTGCCCAGCCACACACCACACCACACACCATGCAGCATTATAAAACAAAAACTCACCCATCCACACACCTTAATATGTTTTTTTTTTTTTATTAATAATTTTATTAATTTTTTTTTTTTTTTTTTCATAAAGAACTAAAGAATACACAGCAAAAAAAAAAGACAAAACAGGAAATAAAAACATTAAATAGAACTAAACTAAACCACGCCCATCACCTCCACCCCTACTGGCTAACGTCCAAATTCACCTATGAGTCCAGACCAGTGCCCAGGGATCGTAGAGTCAAGTCCCGTCCACCCCCTCCCACCTACCCTAACACCAACACCCCAAAAACCACCAAGCTTATATACCATTAACTATAACTCATAAATACACACTGTACACAAATACAAAACACATTAAACATATGCACATTAACAAACCACTACATACACCCCAGTTCGGCGCCCTGCAAGCCCCTACAACATCACTGATAACCTCAGATACAAAACAAAAATCTGACAGTGTCAGCTTAGCCAACACCAGGAGAGGAGATGTACAGACTAAGGGACACTAAAGGAGAACCCCCCAAAAGGAGGGGCCCTCCCCGTGCCCAGCCTCTAACTCACCCCAGGGGAGAGCGCACCTACACCAGTCACACCAGATGTTCCTAACACCCCGCATCCACGCGGGAGCATTTTACGCTGCGTTCGATACTAACACCGTGCGTCACGTGTGGTAACTGACCACTAGACTAACTAGGAATAACGTGCAGCGTTCCCCGGCCACCCAGCCTTGAATGCTATAGGCCCACTCCGCATAGGAGAGACCGGGGGGGGGCCAACCGGGCCAATGGATGGAAGCGCCACCCGTGTACCACCTCTGTGTTAAAGGGGCATCGAAGCAGGAGGGTCCATTCTCTCCAGCAGGCAAACGCACTCCTCCGGGGACACCCCCTTCCTCAGAGGCTCACACTTTCAGATTGTCCCTCACACAACAGTTTCCATGGAAGCAGGCGCCAAGCTCATCCAAAACTTCAAGGGATCATGATGGATTCCAACAGACGCAAACCCACCGCCCAGATCCCGCTTGCAATCACTGAGGCCCAGAGGCTTCTGGAAAGTGTGGCAGTAGTTCATAGTATATAAGCTGGAAGGAGAGCCAAGTCCTCAAGTCCCAACCTTCCAAGAATGATAAATGTGTTATCCACATAACCTGTGATATTTTGTCTCCTCCAGAAAAGTACCAGGCCTCTCTTGAACATGTAACATGAGTCCCGCCATAACACCTCCTGCGGCAAGAGAGTTCCCACAGTCTCATGCTCTTACAGTAAAGAACCTTGTCTAGGGTGATTGGTAGATCAGATAAGCCTCTACTCTAGGCGTAGAGGTGATGCCCCTGTCTATGGTGATGGTAGAACCGTCCTCTAGCCTTTAGGTGTTAGAGGAATGCTCGCTGGTCTATGGTGTGGAGTAGAACCTCCCTCTCCATAGGTTGTATGAGGATGCCCCCCTGTCTATGGTTATGGTAGAACCTCCTCTCCTCTATCTTGTAGAGGTAGCCCGCTGCTATGGTGATGGTAGAATATCTCTCGCTCTAGGTGTAGAGAGTTGCCCCCGTCTATGGTGATCGGTAGAACGACTCCTCTCCTCAGGTGTAGAGGACTGCCCCCTGTCTAGGTGGATGGTAGACGGCCTTCCTCTAGCGTAGAGGAGCCCCCTTGTTCTGGTCAACGGCCTAGGTATAAAAAGATTTTGGGAGATCCTTTACTGTCCGTTACGTATTTGTACATTGTAATGAGGTCTCCCCTCAGTCGTCTTTTTCTAAACTGAATAAATCCCCAAAGTTTTGTAATTGTCAGTTTATTCTAGTCCCCCATTCCCCTCCAATAACCTGGTTGCTCGCCGCTGGCAACCCGTTGCCAGCTCTATACTATATCCTGTTTATACTAACTGGTGCCAAAACTGTAGCACAATATTCCATGTGTGTCCTGCACAGGGATTTGTATAAGGCAGACTATTCTTTATCATATAGACTACTTCCTCTCTTGATTACATCCCATCTTATATTGTGGGTTAGCAGCAAGCCGCCTGGTCTGGTCACTATAAAATTAAGTTTAACCATCCACCAATAGCCCAGTCCTTTGTCAAGCGTCAGTTTTAACTAAGTAATTGCCGTTGTGAGAACATATATATACTTTTTTGTTTCCATGGCACAAGTGCAACTTACATTTATCTACATTAAACCACAACCATTTCCTCTGCCCATCCCTCAAGCTTACACAAATCCCCTGTACATTGCTAAACTATCGACCCATATTATTACTGTTACACAGCGCTGTATCATCTGACAATATTGAAACTTGCTGACTGTGTAACCCACTACAAGGTCCATAATAAAATATTAAAAGAAGTGGCCCCAAATACTACCCTGTGGCACTACACTGGTAACATCAACCCAATCTGATGATGTGCCAATTATGACCACCTCTGTTGTTCTATCATAAGCCAATTACGTACCAAATACCACAGATTTTCTCCTACTCCTCAGCCAGTCCCCTCATTAGTATACCACCTTTTATGTGGCACGGTGTCAAAGCCTTTGAAAAGTCCAGATCTAAAACAGCCAGCGTCCCCCCGAATCCAGTCTGTGAACTTACCTTACCCTCCGTAGAAACCAATCAATTAGTCCTGACAGGACCGATTTCTAAACCCTGCTGACGCTGGGTTTAAGGTTGTGCACCAGTGAGAATACTCCAGGATAGATCTTATAAACCCTTCAAATATTTTCCCCACCACAGGCAGTTAGACTTACGGTCTGTAGTTTCAGGCTGCTATTGGGTCTTTTTGTATTTGGTACCACATTTTGCTATGCGCCATGTACCGTGAACAATAACCAGTCCTCAGTGAATCTTTCAAATATTAAAATTATAACGGTCTGTTATCCCCGTACAATTCATGCAGAACCGGGGGTGTATGCCATCTGCCCAGGTGATTATCTATCTTCGCTGTGATGCGGGGCGGCGCCCGTACACTGGCGTTGCTTCTTCCCTGTGTTAAATGTTGACATTATAAAACAAGTAATTAACTATTATTCTCATTGTGTCTTCCATCCTAGTGGGATTTTCCTGGGTAAAAACTTTCGGAGAAGGTCACAAATTAGTAGATTGGCCCTTCTCCTCTACTTACACCCACCATGACCCCCAATGTTATTTCTAAGGGTACCCACACTCTCTGTTTTTAGTTTTCTTAGCATTTATATACTTAAAAATAATTTTGGATTATTTCTTGCTCGTCCCTGCTCCCTGGCAATATTCTTTCTCTCATCCTCTATTGTTGCCTGCCTTTATCTGCTTTGTAAGGATTTATTTTTCCTCTCTATAATCCTGAATGCCTCATCGCTTACCTTCCCCGTTTTAGCACCTTAACGCTTTATCTGTCTCGCTTATTGCTTTCCTTCCTTACAATACTACTTAGCCACATAGGCTTTTTCCTTGTTCCTTTTAATGCTTTTCCCCTCAGGTATGTGTTTCTCAACAGGACTTTTCAGATATAGGAGAAAACGTTCCCATTTTTGGGGGCAGCTTGCGTTGCGAGTGTGATGCGAGTTCATCGCATCACACTCGCAAGTGGGGAAGGGGCCTTAGTGTAACAATACAAAGTATCATAATACGGGGTTGATCACATAAAAACCCCTCCCTTGCCCCTCCCCCCTGCCTGGACACACCTGTCACTCAGCAGGAGGGAGGTCTCCAGTGGTTTCAGTCTCCATATAAGGGCAATGACCTCACTAGGAAACCACCTAATACATTGACAACAGCCAATCACTGTCGTCTGCTGAGGAAGACTCCTCCCTCTGCATTCAGGGGGGAGGATCAGGCAGCTTATCGCCCTCTATACGTAGCCAGCACACTCTGCATCCACCCCTATGATAGCAGGTCCAAGCCCACACTGCAGACCATCACCCCAGTATCTATACAGCTCCACGTGCCGCCATCCCCCAATATACTACTGTAGCAGCACCGCAGCCACCCCCCAGTAATAAGGTAGCCCACACTGCAAGCCATCCCCCAGTATATGATGTATCCAGCACACTGCTAGCCCACTCCATCGTATAGGTATCATAAAGCACATATGCAGCCACCCCCAGTCAGCCCTTATAGTATTCCTGCAAATGCAGCCCACCCCAGTCATATAGGTAGCCAGCACACTGCAGCCATTTCCAAGTATATAGGTAGCCAGCACACTGCAGCCATCCCCAAGTATATAGGTAGCCAGCACACTGCAGCCATCCCTCAGTAACATAGTCGTCATAACCCCTGCAGCCATCCCCCAGTATATAGTTAGCCAGCACACTGCAGCCAGCCCCCTAGTATATAGTTGCCACACCTGCAGCCATCCCCTCCAGTATATAGGTAGTCAGCAAACTGCAGCCATCCCCACGTATATAGGTAAGCCAGCACACTGCAGCCATCCCTCAGTACATAGGTAGTCAGCACACTTCGCCATCCCCAAGTATATAGGTAGCCAGCAAACTGCAGCCATCCCCAGTATTATAGGTAGTCAGCACACTGCAGCCATCCCCAAGTATATAGGTAGCCAGCACACTGCAGCCACCTCAGTATATAGGTAGCTAGCACATTGCAGCCATCCCAGTATGATAGGGAGCCTGCATGCAGCCTCACCAGTATTAGGTAGCCAGCACAATGCAGCCATCCCCCAGTATATAGGTAGTCAGCACACTGCAGCCATCCCCCAGTATATAGGTAGCCAGCACACTGCAGCCACCTCAGTATATAGGTAGCTGCACATTGCAGCCATCCCCCAGTATATAGGTAGCCTGCACAATGCAGCCATCCCCCAGTAATATAGGTAGCCAGCACACTGCAGCCATTTCCAAGTATATAGGTAGCCAGCACACTGCAGCCATCCCCAATATATTAGTACCAGCACACATCAGCCATCCCTCAGTACTAGGTAGTAGCACACGGCCATCCCCACAGTATATAGTAGTCCATCGCACTGCAGCCCACCCCCTAGTATAAGTTAGCCAGCACGCTGCAGCCATCCCCTCCAGTATTTAGGTAGGCAGCAAACTGCAGCCACCCCAATATATAGTTCAAAGCCATCACCACTTGCAGCCATCCCTCATACATAGGTAGTCAGCCACTGCAGCCCCCCAATAATAGGTGCCAGCACACTGCAACATCCCCCAGTAATATGTAGTCCAGCACACTGCAGCCATCCCCAATTATAGATAGCCAGCACACTGCAGCCACGCTCCCAGTATATAGTAGTAGCACATTGCAGCCACCCTCCAGTATATAGGTAGCTGCACAATAGCCAGCATCCCCCAGTTATAGTGTAGTCAGCACACTGCAGCCATCCCCCAGCATATAGGTAGCCAGCACACTGCAGCCATCCCCCAGTATAAGTCGTATCCTGCACAATGCAACATCCCCTCAGTATATAGGTAGTCAGCTACCTGCGGCCATCACCCCAGATATGATTAGTAGCAGCACACTGCTAGCTATCCACCCATTATATGGTTGAGCCTAGTGTAAACACGGCGCCATCCTCCCAATATAGGTAGGCCATGGCACACTGCAACTATCGCCCAGTTTAATCGGTCGCCACTGCACACTGCACACTTCTCAGTATATAGGTAGCCGCACACTGCAAGACCATTCACTCCTTATATAGGTAAGCTCAGCCACAGTGCCAACCATCGCCCAGTATCTGGTAGCCAGATCAACACGTAGCCTATAACTCAGTTATATAGGTTAACACTGCACACGTCAGCCACGTGTATACACAAGACCACCATCATAGACCACAAGCAGCACAGGACCACAGGAACACGTAGGACAAAACCACTGGACAACATAGGACAACACAGGACACCACAGGACACCACAGGGACAACACCAGGACAAAACGGGACCCACCGGACAACACAAGACACCCATGACACCACAGGACAACATAGGACAACACAGACCCACAGGACAACATAGGACACCACTGGACAACATAGGACAACACAGGACACCACAGGACACCACAGGACAACACATTACACCACAGGGCAACCACATTACAAACAGATGACAACACATGCCCCCACGACGCCCGGACACCACGGAGCCACAGGACACAACAGGACACCACAGGAAGCCACATGACAACACAGGACACCACAGGAAGCCACAGGATGACACAGGACACCACAGGAAGCCACAGGACGACACAGGACACCACAGGAAGCCACATGACAACACAGGACACAACTGGACAACACAGGCAACACAGTACACCACATGACAACGCAGGACACCACAGGACACACAGGACAATAACAGGACACCACAGGACCACACAAGACAACCAAGACAACACCAGACAACACGGACCACCACAGGACATCACAGTACAACACAGGACACCACAGGACAAAACCACAGACATCACAGACACCACCTTACACACAGTACACCACAGTAACAACACAGTACAACACAGTCCACAAGACACCACAGGACAACACAGTACACCACAGTAAAACACAGGACACCACAGACCACAAAGACAACACAGACACCACTGACACCACAGTACATCACGGACACCACATCAACATAGACAACACAGGACAACACAGGACACCACAGGACACCACAGGACAACACAGGACACCACAGGACAACATCATGGGACACCACAGGACAACACGAACACCACAGGACAACACAGACACCACAGGACACCACAGGACACCACAGGACAACACAGCACCACAGAAAACAAAGGAACACTCAGGACCACACAAGACACTGTGTCATGTGGTCAACTTGGTCATTATGTAATAGCAGCTGTAGACTCTTCCCTGAAGTAATAGTTACATTGGTGTACGATGTTATCCAATATGTGGCTGTATGGTAATCTGGAGTGGTGATTGGAGAGGGGGGGACCAGGGAGTAATAAAACCCTTGGGAGCACAGACCTCTCACCACAAGGTCTCTTAGCACATGTCTGATGAACAAGAGTCAGTGTGGAGCGCACCCTTAGCGCTGCCACAGAACCAATCCCAGGAACTGAGTCAGGAGACTCCGATCCAGAGCTCAGCTTCCACATTTGGACACAGATTCCCTCTAAATGACCCAGCCTCCATCTACTCCCAGGCGGGCGCCTTAGCCTGAGGACCAATCTCCATTACCAACTCCATGTACCAAAATCCAGATCTTCTGTTAGACTATTTAGGTCCGTTGCTGCTACCTGTTCAATAACGAGTTGGAGTGATTTGCCACAATGGTTGCCTCCATCTATCCCTGAATACGCTTTCCACCACAGCTTGTCCATCCCATGGAACTGCTGATGGGGGGCCAATAACGTCGGAGCTGCTGGTGGGGGACGCATAACACGGAGCTGCCTGTGGGGGGCACAATAACAGTCGAGCTCCCCTGTCTGGTTCCACAAGTCAGCTCTCCGCATGGTATGCGACGGCTCTGAAGCCGGCGCACATTGTGACGGTATCAGATCACGTGTGCCGGCTTCAGGCCACGCTAACGGGAGGCCCAGCGAGACAGATGGAGGCTGTGCCTGCCGCTGCTCCGGGTGAACCAGGGACAGTGAGATCTTTTTTCTCTCCTGGAGGTGGGGGGGGGGGGAGGTTTCAGCAGGGGGAGGAGGGGTCAGTGTGTCCAGTGGGGGTCAGGGTGTCCGCAGGGAGGGAGGGGCATATGCATTCCGCAGGGGGAGGAGGGTCAGTGTTCCGCGGGGGGGGGGGGGGGCATGTGGTCCGCCGGGGGAGGAGGTGGCATTGTGGTCCGCAGGGGGAGGAGGGGTCAGTGTGTCAGCAGGGGGGTCAGTAGGTCCTCAGGGGGAGGTGGTCCGGATTCCGCAGGGGAGGGGGGAACAGTGGGCCCACTGGAGGGAGGCCCCGACGGAGCCCCCTAAAACCTGGAGCCTGCCCTGATCACACACGATACACATATATAAATATTATATATATATATATATATATAATATTTATATATACATAATATACACACATATATATATATATATATATATATATATATATATATATATATATATATACAGTATATACATACAGGGGCGTAACTTGAGGGGGTGCAGAGGTTGTGATCCCACCCGGGCCCAAGAGGCTTAGGGGGCCCTTATGGTGTCACTTTCCCATATGAGAAGACTATTACTATAAACCCATACACCAGTGATGGCGAACCTTTTAGAGATCGAGTGCCCAAAATGAGACCCAAAACACACTAGCGTTTTCCAAAGTGCCAACACGGCAATTTAGGCAGTAACAAATGTATTGCTACCAGAATCTTTGAGCTCCAATCCGACACCTTTTCACTCTTCAGACAGGAACATGCAGCACAGGATGGCTCACTTTAAAATAGCAGGACACTACTTGGACTGCCTGAGACTGTAGGTGCCATGGCAAACTCTGTGCCTGGAAGCAGGGCCGCATCTGTCATGAGGCGAGATGAAAATCTCGCCTCGGGCGGCAGAATGCGAACCTCTTTAAAAGCGGCATTTTGCCGCCCAAATCGCCCTCCAGGTAAATCGCACCTGTCTCTTTAAGAAACAGGTGTGATTTACATGCGGAGCGGCGCAGCGCCTTTCCGGCTGCTGGCGTCGCTCCGTACAGTGCAGTGACACAGGCGGCGGCTGATGACGTCACAAGGAAACAATACATAACACTGCTGCGAGAGCACGAGGAACGCAGTGTGAGGCCTGATTACACATCTTCCAGGGACAAATACAATAACACTTGGCTGCAGAGAGCACCAGAGCACAGCAGTGTGAGGTCTGATACATCATCTCCCAGGGACATACATAACACTGGCCTGACGAGAGCACAGAGCACAGCAGGTGTGAGGTCTGATTAAACATCTTCCAGGGACAATACATAACACTGGCTGAGAGAGCAAGAGCACAGCAGTGTGAGTCTGTTACACATCTCTCCAGGGACCAAAAACAACGCTGGCGTGCATGAGACCGTACAGAGCACCAGTAGGTGACGGTACTGACACAATCTCGCCCAGGGACAATACATTAACAGTAGCGTGGAAAGAGAGCACAGAGACAGCTAGTGTGAGGTCTGATACACATCTCTCGGGGACAATTACAACACTGGCTGCAGGAGGAGCACCAGCCAAAGCAGTGTGGGTCGATTAAAATCTCTCAGGGACTATACATCATAACACTGGCGGGCAGAGAGCACAGAGCACAGCAGTGTGAGTTGGTTGATTATCACCATCTCCGACGGGACACTAGATAACACTGGTTGCCAGAGCGACAGTCCAGCTGGAGAGGTTACTGATTAACATCTCTCCGGTGATAATATCATACATCTGGACTCAGGAGCACAGAGACACAGACCGATGATGATTCGGTCTGATATAAACATCTCTCCAGGAGACTTATACATAAAACACTGGTCCTGCCCAGAGAGCACCAGAAGACAGCAGTGTGAGGTCTGATAAACAGTCACAGGGACAATACATAACACTAGGCGCACGCCGAGCACAGTGCACAGCAGTGTGAGGTCTGATACCACGCTTACAGGGCAACCCAACAACTGGCTTCAGAAGAACACAGAGGACAGCAGTGTGAGGAATCTGACCCCCCCTCCACCCCCCCCCCAATGGAAATGTGTCAAAAATTTACAAATCGTGGAAATATAATGAGGTTATCTGAACTGGAGATCTCTCCTGTCCGCAGTCTGAGGTCTATGGTCCACTGACTAGACAGGTTCCTTTAAGGCATTGCTTGTGCCCTCACGCCTATCATTATCAAGATGCGAGGATGATGAAATTGAAATTGGTTTATGTAATATTGCATGGCCCCTCCCCAATCCTGTCGGTTCGGAGTTGCGCATTTTTGCTCGTCTCTCTTTCCTCTGCCTCCAGGGAATTCCAGCTATTGACCGGGGTCCTTCTGCTGGAGCATCGGCTCAAACTTTGAATTGTCCTCTTCCTGGAGATATCTTAAGCTCCTTAGCACATAGCTGGTTGCGCGCTGGGCGTCTCTGATCATCCGATCTGTGGCGTTTTTTAGAATACTTTTTCTTCCAGGGATTTTTTTTTTTGACATTGTGTATCAATCATAATTTCTGCTTTGTTTGGCTCCAGAATCCTCACAATGAGGTCTGGCCATAAGCTTTCGCATAAGAAACCTGGCGGTTTTATTGTATAACATGATTGTAGCAGAGCGGATCTGTTATCTGGGATTTCTAAAGGGGGTCTGAGGTGAAAAAACATGGCTGATTTCTTACCAAAGCAACAGCTCGCCACGTCTGACCATGGTGGTGCGGTATTGCCAGCTCGAGCTTATAGAGATGAATGGAGTCTAGAGGCTGTAACACACTGCCGTGGGTCAGGAGAGAGGACTGTTTATGGAAGACCTTCTAGGCCAGGTTTTTCAACCATGGACATCCCTGTAAATATAAAGTCTCATTTAGTTATACATAATAACGTGAGTGTTTTCATTACAGACTGTTAATGGGTTGGGTGCTAGCAGAGCCTATATTTACTGTTCTCTGGTGCCACACGGGGTGTGTAGTGTAGCTCTCCAGCGGCAGCTGTAGGTCTGCACAATTGACCTAGCTGCGTACAGATGATCTAGGACAACACCAGCCAGTTCATTTCGTTAATACCAAATGACAAACTCGCGCGCTTGAATCCGCATATTTTCATATTTTTCCATGAAACCATTTTTACGCACACCCCCCCCCTCTCGCCCCCCACCAAGAAAACACTCACACTCCATAATTCAGCGTTTGATTTACCAAGGCTTGTTCTGTGGGCACCAAAACCAGGTTCTAGATCCAGTATGTGTGGGCGGGGCGGATTTTTCATGTTCCGCCCCTGCAGATCTGTATAATAGACAAAAGTCCAATTCTGATCTTGACCAAAGTCCGAAATGTCTCTCAGGAAGTTTAGTAATTTCAACTAATAGCAGGAGCTATGATTAGCTTAACTGAGCATTAATCCCAATTCCATCCACCCATGCATTCCTTTAAAAATGTTAAAGGGATATTTTTCCACCCCCTAGTAAACTTTAAAGGGTCCCACTTGCGTTCTTCTTGTCCGATAGCTGACTAGTTTTTCAAGCTGTCTCGTCAATTACCCGAAGTCATCACTTAGGCTACCATACTGCCAAGTAGGGGGGAAGTGGTAACAGCCCTAGGACAGTCAACACATGTCATAGGCGAATATTATAGCAGATTGGGTTGCAGAAACTAATGATTGCTAGGTGATATTACTCGGGAAGGGTAGACAATAGATTCCTACTGCCACCGGAATCAGTGGGGAGACGCAGATTCATACGACAGCCAAAGCATAGAGGCGATGGAAGATCCACCTGTTAAGCCGTTTTTCTGATATATTGTAAGTCTTAGAGGGAAAGTGCTTATGATTTCTCTGTTCCCGGGTTCAGGGTCATGTCCTGCAACAAGAGAGCAGCAGCATGTCTGGGACACACGGCGTGGGGGGTAATGGCCGCAGCACCTGTCACGCCTTACTGCCCAGCACCTTGGTGTTCCTCTCTGCCTGATCCAGTTCTCTCTAACTTAACCAGGGACAAGTAACATCAAGGTGGCTTCTGAGGGCGTCGGCGGGGGTGCATGTTAAGTAGTCAGAAATGGTGGAACCCTTAGCCGTTGTCAGAGGACATGCCTAATAGGTAGCCGCCCTCGCTTCCTGAGGACCCAGTTCCTTGCAGGATTGGGAGTCAGGAATGATGAAATGATATCCTGGACCAGGGACATGTGCTGCTGGTGCTGGTGGACTATGCTCCTGACAGTAAATGTCCCGTAAATGTGGGGTAGCATAGGATGAGTTCATTCTATAGGGTCCAGAGTTGCTGATTTAAAGGGATTTCCCCCCCAAAAAATATAAATCCTTCAATCTTCATCTTGGAAAAATGCAGTGACGAACCAATAGGAGAAGGTTGTACGACGCCCCTATGATGACATCCACACAGAATATGTGTATAAGGAGTTAGAAAATATCATTATATTTCTAAGTTTGAGATTTCCATACAGACTTTGTATAAGCACTATCTCTGCGCTGTGGAGGGAATGGAAAACATATATTGTTAACGTCTGGTGGATGCTGCAAATGAGTCATAGATAGTGATAGACGAGTGTGAGTCAGCTGATGATCTACACGACTACATCATGAATATGAGGCTGCGTTCACACATGGCGGTTTGCATTGCGTTTTGACATGCAATACAAAAGCTGAGGAGATTGCCTGATTACATTGCTGTTAACCTTTCCAAATGTCATTTATAACGCAGCGTAGTTAACAAACGTACACATGTTAACAAAATAGTACACATGAATGAATTTAAATGCTTGCGTTAACGTTAGCTGGTGCATGCAATATAATGAGGCCAATCGTCCTCTTCTCAGCTTTTGTAAAACACCACGTAGGAAACGCTAGACGCAGGAACCCTGAGCATCCAATCACAGGAAGAAACAAATTGGTTCCCATGCGTATAGGCAAGCGGAGATACGCGGGGAGATGTGATAAATCGAGTATAATATTACATTGTAGAACTTTTCAGCCTCATTTGCCAAAAAGCGGAATCACCCCTTTTAATGAGGGTAGCGCTCCCACCCCTTCGAAGTTTTGCAATAATGCGTCAACCTCGGGATTTAATGACCTGTCAATCACATGTGCGGAAGCGATAATGGAAGCGACCTACATCTGCCAAAATGAAATTGAGGGGGGTCCTTTCATACAATGATATAGCAAAACACTTATCATAGGTGGGGTCGACCTGTAGCCCCCTATAGTGATCCTAAGGTGATGATATGAGAAGCAAGCCAGCAGCAGCGCGGAGGAGCTCTGTTACCCCAGGATAGCCCCCGTACATTTCCAGAATTGGGAGACGGGGTCATAAGGACACACCACTATTGTAAGGTGATAGAATAGATAGACCATGTGAGAAATGGGTCCCACTACTTCTATACTTCTAAGCCGGATGGAGAGGTTACTGTATCGTCTCCACATTTTTTATTATAGACTTCTTTGCAAATTTATTCGCTGCTAACTTCTACGGATTTACGTGATATCTGCGATCTCGTCCCGGGGTGCGTCGGTGCGTGATGGAAGTTTCTGTCTGTGAATTGTAAACACAAAATAAATAATAAATTGTTACAATTATTACTGCCAATCGTGATTTATTTTCAGTTTTGCTTCTTAACCAGGATGAAGAATGGAAGGAGGCGCACAGTGTATACATCAGGGATTCGAGACCCCTACAAGGAATTTTAAGTAGAGGATTCAGTCATAGTTGTGCTGTGACTGCCCCCCTGTAGCGAGGGAACAAAACAGAGACCTGGACAGCCTTTGCAGTCCAGTCATATTAATAAGTGATTAGTTTTTCTTAGATAAACAGACAGTTTTTTAATTGATGGGAGGGTGGCGCAGATCCCCCTCACCAATGTCATGAGCGGTGTGGGATAAACCCATGACAAACTACAGTCTCAGCACAGGGTAAGCGATTCTAGAAAATCGACAAAGTGAAAATAAATAGCAATAGTCTTAATTTTCAGTCTGTCAATAAACAAAAAAAAATTTTGTTTCTTTCAGTCAGTGGCTAATAAAATTCAGTGGACCAGATTTTATCTTTGGAAATTCGTTATGAGCAAATAATATGATGACTTCCATTACACAAGCACAGCTATAACACCTTGTCACAGGACTGTTTCTGGTATTACAACTTAATCCATAAAGCTTGCAAGAGTTTATATACAATGGGGCAGATTTACTTAACACGGCAGGACTCCTGCGTCTGATCGCAAGACCGTTCTGCTCGCCTTCTTGCGGTGGGATCGTTGTCTTATTCCGGCACATCACATGTTCGGACGTACAGGCAGTTACTATGGACATTTTCACCAAGGCGCCGTCGCTGCGAGGTGAAAGTCCGCCGAAGAGTCCCCCGCGAGTTCACCAGTCAGATAGCATGCCTGGATGAAGGTGAAAGCGCGTGTCTGCGAACACTTTTTCTTAAAAAAACTGCCGGGCCGTGTTCTGCGTATGGCTCTCACGCCCGCACCTTTGATTTGTCAAAAGCAGGGCAAGGCCGAAATGCACGATGGCAATACAGGGAAATAGGGTGTGCAAAAGGAAAAATTTGCGTAAACCCGCTGGAAAAACGCGATTCGGAACCCTTAGTAAAGTGACCCCCAATGTCTATCTTGGCAGCTCCTATCTCTCGGCATTGCACATTAGTATAAGGGAGGAGGGGAACATACAATGTGATCTGCAGCTCCATCCTTCACTTTCCCCTGCCAGCATAGATTATAGGAAGGAACAGACAATGTGAACTGCAGCTCTCTCCTCCCTCTCATCTCATATGCACTAGAGTAGTAAGGTGAGAACTACCAATGTGAAATCTGCGATCTCTCCCTACCTCTCCTCTGCATGGCACAAAACGGAAGGAAAATATACACTGTGAAGCGGCAGCCCCTCCTCCCTCTCCTATGCATTGCACTAAGATAAGGGCGAATATTACACATGTGGCAGCTGCATCCCCTTCCTCCCTCTCCTGGCATTGCACTAGATCGAGGGAGGAGTATACAATGTGCATCTGTGCGAAGCTCCATTCCTCCCTTTCTCTGCATTGCCCCAAATGGAAGTGTACGTAACAATAGGCAGCGGCAGATCCCCCTCCCTCTCCTCTGCATTTGCACTAATAAGGGAGAAGAATATAATACAATGTGCAGTGCAGTATTCCCTACTCCTCTACCTCTGCACGCACAGATAGAAGAGGAACATACAATGCTGCAAGCTGAGATCCCTTCATCCCTTTCCTTTGCAAGGCATAGATATAAGGGAGAACATACAAGATGCAGTCAGCTCCTCCTCCCCTTTCCCCGCAATGCACACTAGATAAGAAGGGAGAACACATACAATGTGCATCGCAGCTCCACCTCCCTTTCCCCTGCAATTGCAGCTAGATATAAGGGAGAAATGACAAGTGCAGCTTGCAGCTCCCTCTCCTTTACCCGGCATTGCACTTAGATTAGAAGGGAGAACTCCAATGTGCCTCTCCGATCCCTCCGTTCCCTGGCCCCCTGCATTGCACTAGATAGAAGTGAGAAACAGACAATGTGCAGTGGCAGCTACATCCTCTTTCCTCTGCATTGCACTGATAGAAGGTGAGACAAAATACAAAGATGCAATCTGAGCTCCCTCCTCCCTTTATCCTCCCTGCCATTGGCACTAGATAGAAGGCATGAAACATACAATGTGCGATCTGCAGTTCACTCCCCCTTTCCCCTCCGTAAACACCACCCCCCCGGCCCCTACAAACCCCCACTACCCCCACCCCCCCAAACCTAACCCAACAACCGCCCCCTCCACCACCCCCCTCCAACACCCCCCCCCCGCCACCGAGACCCCTCTCTCCCCGTCCCCCCCCCCTGCATTGCACTAGATATAAGGAGAACATAGATATGTGCAGCTCAGCTCCCTCCTCCCTTTCCACTGCATTGCACTAGAAGAAGGAGAACATACAATGTTGCATCTGCAGCTCCCCTCCCTTTCCCCTGCCTTGCACTAGATAGAAGGTCGATGAACTATACAATGTGCAGCTGCAGGCTACCTCCTCCCTTTCACGTGCATTGACAATTAGATAGAAGGCGTAGAACATACTCAATGTGTGCATCGCAGCCCAGCTTCACCATCCTCCCTTTCGCCCTGCAGACTGCACCTAGAATAGAAGGGAGATAACATTACATACTCGACGCTAATTGCAGGCTCCCATCCTTCCGTTTCCAATCGGCATTGCACAGATCAGAAGGGAGAGAAAAACATACAATGTGCACTGCAGTCTCCCTCGCTCGCCTTTCCTCGCATGGCACTATTGATAATGTGAGAAGGTTGGAAAGAACATACAAGTGCAGCTGCTTGCAGCACCTCCTCCTTTTCCCTGCATTGACACTAGATAAGAAGGGAGAACCTGACAATGTGATCTGCATTTGCTCCTGACCTCGCCTTCTCCCCACTTGCCAACTAGATAGAAGGGAGAGAACATACAATGTGATCGCAGGACATCCTCCCTTTCCGCCTGACATTGCAATAGATAAGAAGGTAGAACATTCAACCAATGTTGCAGCGCTAGCTCAGTTGGCAGCTGCGTAACTCACTTTCCATGAATTGCACTAGATAGGAAGGGAGGAGAACATACAATGTGCATAGGCAGACTCCTCATCCCTTTTCCCATGATTGCACAGATAGAGGGAGGAGAACCTACAATGTGCATCTGCAGCAGTACCTCATCCCTTCGCCCTCTGCATGTGCACAGAAGAAGGGTGAGGAACATACCAAAGGGCAGTTGGGGCTACCCTCCATTGCCTTTCCCTGAGTGGTCACGAGATAGAAGCCTGGTGAGGAACCTACAATGTGCCAAGCTGCAGCTCGCCCTCCTCAACTTCCCTGCATTGCAGAGATAAAGGGAGAACATACAATGTGCATCTGCAGATCCCTACTCCCTTTCCCCCTGCATTGCACTAGATAGAAGGTGGTGAGGTGAACTATTTACAAGTGTTGAGCTGCACTTCATAGTCCGTCTGTTCTACTATTGTTGTACAATTCGTTCTCTAAGCTCTTCTAATATTCTGATCTTAGGTGAAAGGGGGAAGAGCCAGCAGCTTTCCAGCTTTGTCCCATGGAAAATCTGTTTCCTATTTACATACTATCCTTATCCTTCCTTGGTTGGATAAACCAGCAACCAGATAGCAACAATCCTCTGCACGACAGTACACTTATGGAACGAACACAGCACTACCCACCTCCCCCCCCCCCTTAGTCCCCATCATCCATTGACTATTATCCCATTGTCACACGTATAAATTTGCATGTTAGCAAATCAATGGACAGTTCTGTCATATCGCAACCTTGTAGAATGTTTATTGTATTGTATACAGGAACACTGCGGTCCTCTGTATTGGACAATGTGAGGTAGGAATGGCAATTCACTGACTGCAGGGGCAGTTATAATGACAGGGTTACTGGCCCTTTCAGCCTGATGATATATCATATTAGCTTTTGTAATACAGTTGGAAATAAGGGAATATTATACTAAATACTTAATAAACGGGGAGTCTTACAGAGGTAGCCCTCCAAAAACCTCTTTCTTTTTGGTTTTTCAGCTATTGAGCTCCCCTAGGGGGTGATCTGAAGGCAGCAGAGAATTTTAAATTATCTTCATGGTCTATGCAGTGGCTTTGGAGCTTTGACTTGAGGCTGGGATGGATATTTCACTGTGAGAATGAATGGAATGAATAAATCTGTGTCTGGTAACTTCATGTGTGGATAATGTAGCTCTGTAAGAATAAGTACTTTTACACTAGATGTATATGAACAGGGCAGACACAATGGAAATGGAGCTTCCCCAAAACTAGGTGGGACACACTAACTCCTCGTCATGTACCCCCGGAATCTTCACCTTCCAGATTGGGAAGTCTTAGGTATCAGAAAATACTAACACATGATCTGCTGAACATTGAGATGTTATCGATATGTCAATATCTACCTGCCAAAGACCTGCCTACCTGCCCCACCTCCAGGGATCATTACACTTTTACAAGTAATGGAGGTGTGGATGATCAAGCGATCGATGCCAGGCTGGTCTTTATAAGTAATCGGTTGTCCTGAGCATGTCTGAATGGGAGGGTGGTTGTAGTAGAATTCATGAGTTATCTACATAGAGCTGAGCTGCTGAGTCTAAGGCCATCAGATAGACATACCACTTTACCTAAGATAGTAGATGTATTAAGGCTTCTATTATATAGGTTTGTATTATTACAGTAAAGCTTGAGCTCGTGTATAATTGGTCTAAAATTAATGACCATGACGCGGTTGACACTATAAAAGTTCTAGTTGTCGTGGTTTATTTTTGTAAGAAAAATACATTTCCTTTTCATTTTCCGCAATGCCTCTCCTCCACTCAAAAAATTGGAGAGGAAAAAAAATATTGCTTAAAGTCTAATCAAACAAGTCCATATAGGGTAATTTATCAGGTATTAGGTCCACATATGGTTATAGTCATGAGAGTGTAATGTTTTTTTAATGCTTGGTGATGCAAGGATGTCAAGAATACCTCCAATTATCATCTTAAGATGGCGCTAAGAAGACAAAGAAAGAAAATTCTTAAATTAGGAGAGTTTTGTTTCCCGTGGAAAGTCATTTGGATCAGATCCGTGGGGCCCAATTAGATGGAAGCAGAAAGCCTAGGGGTTTCTCCCAGCTCTGCCCAGGAATCAGGACACAATTTTTTAAATAGTTGTCTAGGCAAGATCAGGCAGTAAGTAATAAGCTTTACTGCTCTTATTAGTCAGAGTGGAGCTATGCATTGAGTGGGTCCCCAAGAGACAGAAGGGCCCCAGGAAAAACCAAAGGTCTCTCTGATTTTGACTGTGTCAGAAAGAGGGAAGTAGGTCAAACCCACCAAGGAAAAAAATAGTCCCTATCCTATGGTGAATAAATCACCATAAAACTTACGGCAAGTTAAATCTACCTTTAGCCACCACCACTAGGGGGAGCTCTGGATCTTATGCAAGACAGGATTTATTGGATTTTATTGGGCACCATTATGCAATTAAGTACAATAAGCAACCCCCATTTAAACACCAACCCTCCCACATAGCCCCTTGATGGCTTGCTCGTGTATGATTGGTTACAGGTCAGTTATCTCGTAAAAATCGACAGGCAGATGCATAGGAGGGAATGTCCCTATATTACCACGAACAAAAACAATGTGGAGAAGGGGCGACCAGCGCACCCCCGTGACCGCTAAACCTATCCAGCTCAGTGTCTCCAGTAATATTACCCAGTATGGTGAATGGGGAGAGAGTGTTGACATATAATGAGATGTGGACCGGATAGATCTCTGCTATGTGCAACTGAAATGGAGATAAGAAATGTTACAGCCAACACCAGCGACTGGATGGGGTAATCCCCACTCAGGACATAGTGTGGAGTCATCGTTGACCAGGAGGCCCAGTGTATATCTCATTATTCCCTCATTATCTTATGCTCACGACAAGTTCCACCATGATGCGAGCTGGCGATTATCTTCACTGTTCTAGACTGGAAGAAAGATTGACCTTTGTAATAATAAAAGGAGCTCAGCACAAAGTGTCAAGAAATAGAAAAGACTAATAAAAAACAAAACAAAAGCGAACAACAAAATAAAAAAAACATTCCAAGAACAAGTAGACAAGAAATGTCCGGGGTCATTGTGTGCCTATGTGAATATATACTAACAGGAGGATATTACATCGATAGTTGGTATTTTAAAGGTCTTTGTTATATATAAATTGTAACTTATTCTGAAAGTACAGGATATAAAAATCGTAAACTTAGAAATTGAGCCACGAAATTGAGATGGACAGATTTAGGAAAACCGCGTGTAAGGTTATTTGGTGTTAATTAATATAGATATATATAGCCAGCCCCTCTCCCAAGTATATAGGTAGCAAGCACACTGCAGCCACCCCTTAGTATATAGGTAAGCCAGCACGCTGCAGCCAGTCCCATCTCCAAGATATAGGAGGAGGTCAGCAAACTGCTAGGCCTATACCCCAATAGATAGGTAGCCAGCACACTGGACAGCCATCCCTCAGGTACAGAGGTAGCCCGCCACACTGCAGCCATCCCCAGTTTAGGTAGCCAGCAACTGCGGAGCTCACCACACTAGTATATAGTGTGGCCAGAACACTGCAGCAATCCCGTCCGAGGACATAGCGTAGGTACAGCAACCACTGCAGCATCCCCAATGAGTATAGGTAGCCCAGCACCACTGCAGCCATTCCCCCAGTATATAGGTAGTCAGCTACACTGCGAGCCAGTCCCACAGTATGTATAAGGTAGCCAGCAGCACTGCAGCCACCACAGTTATATAGGTAGCAGCTAAATTGCAGCCAGCACCCATGTATATAGGGTAGCCTGCACAATCAGCAATCTCCCCCAGTATATATGGTAAGCAAGCACGACTGAGCCCATTTCCAAGGTATCTAGGAGCCGGCACACTGCATGCCATCCCAAGTATATAGGTCTAGCAAGCACACTGCAGCCATCCCCTCAGTACAAGGTAAGTTCAGAAACTGCAGCCATCCCCAAGTATAATAGGTTAGACCGCCAACGGCAGGCCCACCCCCGTAGTATATAGGTTAGCCACGCACGTCTGTGCAGCATCCGCTGCAAGTATATAGTAGTCAAGCAAACTGCAGACCATACCCCAAGTCTAGAGGTAGCCAGCACACTGCAGCCATCCTCGCGTTCATAGGGCTAGTCACGCACATCGGACAAAAAATCCCCAAGTATATAGGTAAAAAAAGCAGCAAAATGCAGCCATTCCCCGATAATAGGTAGTCAGCACACTGCAGCCCATCATCACATAAGATATAGGTGCTCAGGCACACTGCGCCAATTCGTAATAGGTAGCTAGCAACATTGCAGCCATCACCCGTCAGTAATATTAGGTAGCAACTGACAACAATGACAGCAATACCCGTAGATAGGTTGCCAGCCCACACATGCAGTCCATCGCCCAGTATATAGGGTGATGCACGACCAAGAACACACTCAGGCCACCCCCAGTATTTAGGTAGCGTGCACACTGCCTGCCACATCAGTATTAGTATGCTAGGCACATTGCAGCATCCACCGTATATTATTTTGTAGGTAGCTGCACAATGCAGCCAATCCCCGATGTATAGGTAGCAGCACACTGCAGCCATTTCCAAGTATATAGGTACAAGCACACTGCAGGGCCAACCCCAAGGGATATACAGTAGCCAGCACACTGCAGCTGGCAAATCACCGTATCTAATGTATCATCAAGGTAGTAAGCACACTGCAGCCATCCCCAAGGTATTATAGGTAGCAGCACACTGCATGCCATCCCCCTAGTTATATAGGAGCCAGCACGCTGCAGCATCCCCTCCAGTACTATAGGTAGTCAGCAAATAACATGCAGCCCTCCCAAAGTAATAGGGTAGACCGCACACTGTACTTAGTCATACAATCCCTCTAATGTATACGAAGTGTACAGGATCAGCCTATGCAGCCGAGAGCCCCAGTCTAGAGGTAGCCCGTCACACCATGCAGACATCCACACGAATCAGTATATAGGTAGTCAGCCACATAAATGTCAGCCAATCCCCAATGACTATAGGTAGCCATGCACAGCTGCAGCCCACCTCAGGTATATAGGTAAAGCTATGTCACATTGCAGTGCCAGTCCCCACAGTATATAGGGTATAGCCTGCAACAATTGCAGACATCCCCCTAGTATATCAGGTAGTCAGCAAACCTGGCGAGCCCATGTCCCCAGCATCTAGGTAAGCCAGCACACTGCAGCCATCCCCAGAGTTAGGGTAGCATGCCACCCCATATGCGCCATCCCCAGTATAGGTTAGCATGCACACTTGCAGCCATCCCGCCGTTTATAAGTAGCCAGATCACACTGCAGCTATTCCTCCAGGTAGTATGGGTAGCCATCACAACTGCAGCGAATCCCCCCAAGACGATAGTATAGGTAGCAGCACAAGGAACCATCGCCACCAGGTATATAGGTAGCCATGCTCACCACCTGTACCAGCCACCTCAGGTATATAGGTAGCCAGCACACTGCAGCCATCCCCCAGTACATATAGGTAGCCAGCAACCACAGTGCACCATCTGCCCAGTATATAGGTAGCCCACAGCACACTGCAGGCCCACTATCTAAGTCTAGATAGTATATATAGCGTAACTGCACAACTGCTAGCCACAGGATTTAAACAGGACATACACAAGCATCCACAAGACAACATCAGGAGACCACAGGACAAACAGAGGGACAAACACAGGACAACAAAGGGACAACACGGACATCCACCGGACACCACCACAGGACACACACCAGGACAGAAAAGGACACCACCGGTGAACAACAACATGACACCAATGACACCACGGGACAACCTAGACCAACACAGGACACAACAGGACAACATAGGACTCCACATGGACAACAAGATCACACAGGGGACACCACAGGACACCACAGGACAATCACAGGAAACGCACAGTGTGCACCCACATGAAAAATAGGATCAACACAGGAACAAAGGACGCCACAAGGAGCACCAAAGAAGCACAGGACAAAACCAGCGACACCACAGTGATGAGCCACATGGAACAACACAGGACACCACAGGAAGCCACAGGATGGACACCAGGACACACAGGGGGAAAAGGCCATGGATCGGTACATCAGGGACACACAGTTGGATCAGCCAACATGACAACACAGGACACAACTGGACCAACACAGGACAAAGCACAGGAGCACACAAAGGACACACCAGACACAACAGGACAACACCAGGGACAATACAGGGACACCAAGGACCAACATCAAGACAAAACACAATTTTTTTTCTTTGACAACAAAAGACAACACAGGACACCAAAGGACAGTCACAGGACAACACAGGGACACCCAGGACACCACAGGACATCCACAGGACACCACCGGACAAAACACAGGACCCCACAGGGACAAAACAGGAACAACACAGGACACCACAGGACACCAGCAGAGGGGACAACACAGGACACCAACAGGGACAACACAGGACACACAGGACAAAACGAAGATAAACACAGGGGACACCAAGGACACCAAGGACCCGATCACAGGACACCACGGCACGATTAGGGGACAACACAGGCGACCAACACAGGATACCACAGCGACACCACAGGACACCACAGGACACTCGCCAGGACAACACAGGACACACAGGACAACACAAGACACCCACAGGACAACACAGGCGACACCACCGGAGACCCGCAGGACAAACAGCAGGACACCACAGGACAACACACGACCCACAGGACAACACAGGACCCCACAGGACGCAAAACACAAGACAACAGTGTCATGTGGTTCAAGACCGTGCGTCATTATTATATAGCAGATGTGACTAGGGACTCTGACCTGTGCCGAAGGTAATAGTCAGAATGGGTTTAAGATGTGATCCAATGAGGTGGTGATTGTATATCTGGAGTGTGAGTGGATTGAGGGGGGGGGACCAGGGGGTAGTATGTTAATAAAAAACCCGTGGGAGAACCAGGACCTCTCACCACAAGGTCTTCTAGCACATGGTCTGAGTGAACAGAGAGTCAGTGTGGGCGCTACCACTTACGTGCCACTAAAACCAATTCCCAGGAAATGAGTCAGGAGACTCTAATCCAGAGTTCAGGCTTCCACAGGTTTGGACAAGAAGATCAATTTAAATGATCCCAGGCCTCCATCTCTCCAGGGCTGGCGCCTATCCTAGAGGACCACCAATTCCAGGACCACTGCCAGTACCAGATTAAATGAGTGATCTGCGGTTCTATGACGATTTAGGTGTTGCTGCTACCCTGTCTATAACGAGTTGCTGTTGATTTGCACAATGTTGACCTCAATTGATCCATGTGAATACCGGCTGTACCAGCCACAGGCTTTTTCACATCCAGGGAACTGCTGATGGGGGGGCAAAAAACAGGCGGAGCGATGGTGGGGGACACAATAACAGGCGGATGCATCACTGCTGGTGGGGGGCACAATAAAAGGGGAAGCTCCCTGTCCTGGTTCCCACGAAAGCAGCGCTCCGCCATGGGATGCGAAGGCCTGAAGCAGGCGCACATGGTGACGGTATCAGATCGCGTGTTGACGGCTTCAGGCGCCCACGGGGCAACGGGAGGCCGAGGAACGAAGAACGATGGAGGCTGTTCCGCGCTTGCTCCGGGGGAGTTGCACCAGGACAAGGTGAGATCTTTTTTCTCTCTGGAGGTTGGTTGGGGGGGGGGGCAGTGTATTGCAGCAGGGGAGGAAGGGGTCAGTGTTAGTCAGCAGTGGAGGGTCAGTGTTCCGCAGGGGGAGGGCAGGGGTGGGCAGTTGCATTAAGAAGGGGGAAGAGGAAGGGGTGCAGTGTTTTTAGGTCGCGGTGGGGGGGGGGGGGGGGCCAGAACGCAGGGTGTCCGCAGGGGGAGGAGGGGGCAGAAGGTATTCCGACAGGGGGAGGAGGGTCAGATGGTCACAGGGGGGTCAGTATTGTTCGCAGGGGGGAGGGGGTCAGTGGATTCCGAAGGGGAGGGGGGACAGTGCCCACTGGAGGGAGGCCACGAAGGGGCCCACTAAAACCTGGAAGCCGGCCAGGATCACACATCTATTACACATATATATTTATATATATATATATATATATTATTATCTATATATAACAAGTATTATAATACAGGGGAGTAACTTGAGGGGTGCAGAGGTTGTGATCCACCAACCCTGGCCAAGAGGCCTAGGGAGGAGGCCCTCTTAGGTGTCACTTCCCAGATGAGAAGACTATTTAGCTATAAACCCTACACAGTGATGGCCGAACCTTTTTAGAGATACGAGTGCCCAAAAAAGAGACCCAAAACACACGCGCGGTTCCAAAGTGCCAACACGGCAATTTAGGCAGTAACAAGATGTTATTGCTACCAGAATCTTTGAGCGCCAATCCGACACCTTTTCACCTCTTCAGACAGGAACATTGCAGCACAGGAGGATAACTTAAAAAATAGCAGGACACTACTTGACTGCCTGAGACGTAGGTGCCATGGCCAAACTCTGTGCCTGGAAGCAGGGCACCGCAATTTTGTCATGAGGGCGAGATGAACAATCTCGACATCGGGCACTAGCAGAATGCGAACCTCTTTAAAAGCGAATTTTTTTGCGCCCAAATCGCCGCTCCAGTGTTAAAATCGAACTGTCTCTTAAGAAAAACCAGGTGTGATTTACAGTGCAGAGCGGCGCAGCCACTTTCCGCATGACTGGCGTTCGCTCCGTACAGGCGAGGGACAAAGCGGCGGCTGATGACGTCCACGCTGCCTGATGTCAACTCAGCGGGAAGCCGCTGGCTGCCAGACGAGCCGCGGTGAATAGGGACCCGCGCTGCCGTTATAGGGGGGAGCAACCTTGCCTGCGAGGTAAAGTATGAGTTTATTATTTTTAGTGTCAAAATTATTAATTTAAAGGTGGCCATATAAAGGCGTATACTGCGTGACTTCTAATTTCGTAATGATTGTAGGCAGATTCCTATTTTTTTTTTTTTCTTACTGGGGAGGCTGTGCAAATGATAAGGGGCCAGATTCCATTTACTCTGGGGGGCTTGTATTATTTATATGGGGCCGGATACTGTTTATACTGGGGGGGCCCATAAAATAATATAGTATAACATTAGGGTGGGCTATATATTTACATTAATCAGGGTAAGCACTTATTATTATATTAGTTATACGATACTTAAATACGTTTGCCTCATGTAAAACAAATGTTAGGGGGACTTGTATAATAAATGTGGGTGGTATATTGATGATGTGTTGCATGCGATAATTCCAGTAGACATATATATATATATATATATATATAGGATATAATCTATATATATATATATAATGAAAGGATGTGTTATATGTGGGAGAGTGCAGTCACTGTGTTGTGAGGGGTATATATATTTTAGGAGCACAGTGTGTTATACAGGAGGACTTCATACTGTACGTGGACTGTGGTATTTTAGGGACGCAGGGTGGAGAATGCTGAACGGAGCTGAAGATATCCGCCGTGAATTCACTGTGATAGTATGGGATGGAGAACCCGGAATAAATAAAGTTCTACTGAGGAAGAGATTGTCATCTATAGTGGTTTACTAGATGTCACTAATGCTCTCAGATCCTGTAGTCAGTCACACAGTGTCAGGGAGCTGTTGTAGGGTTGTTACTTGGTTGTAACGTTTTCAGCATTTAATGAACAGGGAAGGGGGGGGGGGGGGGGGCAGAGCTGGGACAGCATTTTAATATTCGCCTCAGGCATCAAATATGCTAGAATCGGCCCTGCCTGGAAGACAGCCTGCGTGCCCTCCGAGTGCCACCTCTGGCACCAGTGCCATAGGTTCGCCACCACTGCCATACACTATAGTCGGGGGCCTGGCACAGACTTTGCACTGGGGCCCATCAGCCTCTAGTTACACATATATCTATATACAGTATATACACTATACACACATCACACACACATATATCTATATACAGTATATACACATCACACATACTATATAGACTTACCTTTATTCATTGTAGTGAGGTCTTGTACTGCAAAGGAGCCCATTGTACATAACACAGCATCTGCCATCACCCTCCTCCTCTCCTCCTGTCAGCTCCTCCCCCTCTGTCCCGACATCTATTCACTGCACTGCACCAGCTCTGCCACAAGGGGGAGACAGGAGGACCTCAGGGCTTTCCTCTGGGCTGTGCTCCATGGTTCTCACCACTGATAGTGATTTGGGTGGTGCTATGGCAGCTATGGCGGTAGTTACCCCACTGGTGGAGCCCCAACCTTTGGGGTAAGAATCTTTCCCATAAGTAATAAACACAAATGGCATTGACTATCCTGTCACCTGCCCCAGGATGACTGCAGGGGGTCCTATAGATCAGACCTGGGTAAATATTCTTGAGGAAATCCCTTTAACTCAGAAAGGGTCTTGACAATCCAAACACAACTTTTTATGACTCCCATGGTAAAGACGGATCAACTTTGCACATTTTTTAGCTAATCGAGACTTGAGCGATTCCATCACCTCTAAAAAAAATCTCCAAAATCTCCAATTTCGTGTGTGCACAGGGCTTAATAAATTCATCATAAAGACGGAAGATTTGGGGAAATATTCTATAACCTGTGATCTGCAGAGCTCCTGATACAATGTAACAAACCTCCTACAGTGGAGGAAACTTTCTTTCCTTTTCTTTCTTTCTTCAAGAAAAAGCCAAATTCCTCCACCCCCCATTTATGGAGTCCAGTGCCAAGGTAACCAGGCTACACAGGAGGAGCGGAGGCGTCTGAGTCAATAGAGGAGGCAGCGGAGGGTCATTACCTCCTGCACAGCTCAGCACATACATGTCACAGCGCCGGGCCCAGCAACATGGCCGAGGCTGAGAGCAGGATCCTGCAGCTGGCTGCCAGAGGGGAGTGGATCACCCTGGAGCAGACCCTCAAAGGGATCGACAAAGGGGACCTGGGAGCCTCCGAAACCGACCCAGTGGGTGACGCCATTGACTCTTCATGAATTATAGATGATGATGGAGGAATTGTAGTCATGCGATTTCCTTATCTTTTACGTAGTTGCTAGTTATAAAATACAGGTTAGGGCGCTATTACTTCTGCAATTCCCTGCTATAGGCATCAGTCGCCTCCAAATTTTTTAATAATGTAGTTGCAATTCATGTGCTTCCTCAGAACCACACTAACATTTGGATGGGACGTCAATATATGTGCAATTCCCTAAGCGATAATATGCTACTTATGCAATTTCCCTTTTATGTGCATCTAAGCGATAATATAGGGGGTGTTATTACTTATACAATTTCCCTTTTATGTGCATCTAAGCGATAATATAGGGGGTGTTATTACTTATGCAATTATCCCTTTAGTGCATCATAAGAGATAATAGAGGGGTTGTGATACTATACAATTCCCTTTTATTGTGCCATCTAAGGGATACTATATAGGGGGGGTGTTATTACTTATGCAATTTCCCTTTTATGTGCATCTAAGGGATAATATAGGGGTGTTATTACTTATGAAATTTCCCTTTTATGTGCATCTAAGCGATATAATATAGCGGGGTGTAGTTACTTATACAATTTCCCTTGTATGGCATAAGGATAATATAGGCGTGGGTGGTTATTACTTATGCATTTCCCTTCTATGTGATCTCTAAAAATACTAGTATAGGAGTGGTGTATTCTTATGAGAAATCCCCTTTTTGTGAGGCCAAGTCCCTTAATAATGTAGTGACTATTCACACATTACAGTAACTATTTGATTAGGCGTCTGTCAAATATATGCACATTCCATAGCGTAATACTTTATGGG
Organism: Engystomops pustulosus; assembly: GCA_019512145.1. NCBI lineage: Eukaryota > Metazoa > Chordata > Amphibia > Anura > Leptodactylidae > Engystomops > Engystomops pustulosus. Next base: position 6,801 of record WNYA01000476.1, on the reverse strand, counting down.
TGTTATCCACATATATGCGAGCCCCCGCTGTATGAATCACTCCCCTCCATAGTGAGGGTGGTTTCTGAGATATTTTTGCAATTACAAGTGGGTGTTCATGTTAGGGGGTATACTATAGCAATGTCCTTATGCTGTGATGCAGAATGGTATACGTGATGGGGGTACTTTAATGCATTTCCTTTCCTCAGGAATACAAATGTTATTAGGTCTTCAGTCGTCTGAGTAATCCCCTATCTTCCATATAGGAAGTGAGTGTAATTGGTAGTATGGTAATATGATTGCTTATGCTAGTAGGTAGGGCGTTATACTGTATGCCAAGTATTGTAATAATAATAATAATGATACTGATGCTATGTAAGTGATTAATGTAGCGGGGTATTGCTTGTCATGCATTTCTCTCCTGTTTATTAGGGGTCTATATTATCATAGAGGGGTATTACATTACTTGCCTGGCAGCACCCAATCCGAACATTTATGGAGCAGTTTTTTATTATTATAGTTAATAAAATAATGATGGAGACACCATTAAGGTGTATGAGAGCGTCGGGTTAATATACAGGTCCCTTAGTGACGATTATTTGGGGTGTCTTTACTTCACCCCCATTATAGTGTTATTTAGACTTTTATATAAGTTTATAATCAGAATGAAAGCATACCATTGTATAGGGTGTAATATTATGTATTCATCAATGGGTGATGGGGGGCGGGCGATGGGCGTTTGGGGGGGGTGGGTGGGGGGGGCGATATCCGGAGTATCCGAGTATATCCATGTCATAACTATCCATCCCCATCATAAGACACTAAAAAAAGCCAATACAGGCAGTCCCGGGCCTTACGTTGTCAGTTGTGTTCTTAAGTTGAATTTGTATGTAAGTCGGGAAATGCTATATTTTAGAATTGTTATACAGACAGAATTTTTTAGTCTTGTGACAATTGGATTTTAAAAAATGTTGGGTTGTACCCAGAAAAAAACAAGTATAAGCTTCATGTGTAAGACGCCTTGGATAACTGTTACAGTGATTTGTTAGCCTAGGGTAAATAAAGTAGAGTCAAATGAAAATATCCAGGGCGTTGTGTAAATAGGGGGTAGTCTTGTATGAGTGTTGGTGTCTAATAGGGAGTAGGGGAAACTGCTACTTGTAATACCGACGGTATGTAATACTGAACTAAACACCCACATAATACCTGGTATTACCGTACAATATAGAATCACCGCACACATAATATAACATATATAGACACCTAACACCCACAATAATCGTCATGTATATACACCACAAAATACTAACCAGTATTCAAAAGATATACCCCATAAAAATACCACCACTAATAACTAATATATTAATACCGCCAAATACCAACCAGTCACTCAAAATAAAGACCATAATAAGATAACCGCCACATGAATTACTGTTTATAATACCGCCACATAAACTATTAGATAATACAGCCACATAATACTATAGTATAATACCGCCACATAATCACTATTATATAAACCGCCACAATAATACTAATATATAATACGCACAACATATACCAACCAGTATCAAATAAATGACCCATATAATAAATCTTATTAATAATACGCACAAAATTACATTTATAATACCGCCACATAATATATTATTATAATAACGCAACCAATACTATGATATAAGCACACACATAATACTAATATATAATACCGCAAATCATAATACCAACCAGAACTCAAATTAAAGACACATATAATAAGTGCTTATATAATACCGCCAATAATGACGATAGATAAACCGCCACGAATAATAGATGTAATACCGCCACAAATAAGATACGTAATAGAAATACCGCCACATGAAGACAACAGTACTGCAAATAAAATGACCACATTATAATAATACTGATTAGATAATATACGCCAGAACTTATCCATAATACCGCTATATAATACTTACTATTATTATCAATTACCACCACATAATACAATATTATAATACCGCAACCCCCAATAATACTATTATAGAATACCGCCCCACATAATACTATTATACTACCGCCACATAATGACCTCTATGTAAGTACCCCCACATTATAAGCCCCTATACCAGCAGATATTCCATCAATGACACCCCAATAATACACGCCTAATCATACTGTATACAACCTTAAGGGAGCACATCATGGTGAGGTCCTATAAATACCGCAGCAGACACTTCCTGGAACAGCATTATGTACTGCAGAGGAGATGAGAGACAAGAAAACAAAAAAGAAACCCCTGAGTCACGTAACGGAGGAAAAACCCTTAAGTAATTATTCTGCGCCAAACCAATACTAATATACACCGATGCCGCGAAACGGGGAGACTCCTCATGTAATAACGTGACATCACTAGAGAGGAGATCCGCCAACCCAATAGGACACCCGCAACCCCAAGTATCCCAGTTCTGTACAATGCTCTGGATGCTGCAATCGATACAATTGTAAAACAACCAAACTGCACACAGCAGGCTCCTGTACATCACTACATGGGTCTCTATTGGTAAGTCACAGTAGCCAAACCTCATCACCTCAACCCTGGAGGGATATTAGGGGGGCACAGTCCACCACCCCGGCACCTGTCCCTCTTCTGTGATATGCTTTTGATTCTTCTGCCGATCCTCAGGAATTGGTTGACGCCCTTCATATGATCGCTGTGAGGGAGAGAACCAGGAGTTCCATGTGGAGAGATTCCTGGAGCTGGGGTCAGTCTGAACGAAGAAGACACAGGCGAGTGCTGGAGAATAAGAGCCATCTATACACACAGTGATGTTGTCCACAGGGAGGGAAAAATACCAACACAGTGGATGTCACAGGGAAAGAAATACACACAGTGATGTCACAGGGGAAATACCACACAGTGATGGTCACAGTACAGGGATAATACACACATGATGTCACAGTACAGGGATAATACACACAGTGATGTCACAGTACAGGGTAATACACCAGTTGGATTGTCACAGGAATAATACACACAGTGAGTCAGTACAGGGATAATACACCAGTGATGTACAGTCAGGGATAATACACACAGTGATGTTCAAAGGAATAAAAACACAGTGATGTCCAGTAAAGGATAAACACACAGTGATGTCACAGTACAGGATAAACACACAGTGAGTCACGTACAGGGATAATCACCCCCCCCCCACCACCCCCCCACATGATGTAACAGTACAGGCTAATACACACCGTGATGTCACAGTACAGGATAATACACCAGTGATGTACAGTCACAGATAAATACACACAGTGATTTGTCACAGATACGGGAATAATATACACAGTGATGTCACAGTATAGGAAAATACACATCAGTGATGTCACAGAACAGGGATACTACACACAGTGATGGTCACGTACAGGAGAACGGAACCACACAGGACGAGTCACATACAGGGAAATACCAACACAGTGATTGTCACAGGGATAATACACACAGTGATTGTCACAGTACAGAGCTAATACACACAGTGATATTGTCACCAGTACAGGGAGAATACAACAGTTGATGTCACAGTAACCGGGATAATAATACACCAGTGATGTCAACAGTACAGAGAAATACACACAGTGATGTTCACAGGACAAGGATAATACAACAGTGATGTCACAGGAATAATTTACACACAGTGATGTCACCAGTTACAGGGATAATACACACAGTGGATGTCACGTAAAGGGATAACGCACACAGTGAGTCACAGTACAGAGATAATACCACAGTGATGTCACAGTACAGGGAGAACGACACAGTGATGTCACAGTACAGAGATATACACACAGTGATGTCACAGACAGGATATACCACACAGTGATGTACAGTACAGGGATAATACACACAGTGATGTCACAGTACAGGGGATAATACACACAGTGATATCAACAGTACAGGGATAATACCACACAGTGAGGCACAGTACAGGATAAGACACACAGTGTGTTCACAGTAACAGGGATAATCCCACACCAGTGCTGTCACCAGTATTGACTAATTACACAAAGTGATGTCACCGTACAGGATAATACACACAGTGATGTCCACAGTACGGGAAATACACACAGTGAGTCACAGGACAGAGATAATACACACAGTGCATGTCAAAGTACAGGATGATATACACAGTGATGTTCACAGTACAGATATAATCACACAGTGATGTCACAGTACGTGGATTTAATATACACAGTGATGTCCACAGTATGGAATAATACCCACAGTAGTGATGTCACCAGAACAGGGCTACTACACACAGTGATGTCCCAGTACAGGGATAAAGCCACACAGTGATTGTCACGTACAGGGATAATACACACAGTGATGTCACCGGGGATAATAACACAGTGAGTGTCACCAGTACAGAGATCAGACCACACAGTGATGTCACAGACAGGGATAATACACACAGTGAGTACCGTACAGGGATTAATACACCACAGTGATGTCACAGTACAGAGATAATACACACGAGTGATGTCACAGGACAGGATAATACCAGCCCAGTGATGTCACAGGAATATACACACAGTGAGTCACAGTACAGGGATAAACACACAGTGATGTCAAAGTACAGGGATAAGCACACAGGATGTCACAGTACAGAGAACTAAACCACACAGTGATGTCACGTACAGGGATAACGCACACATGAATGTCACAGCAGTTACAGAGATATACACACCAGTGATGTCACAGTACAGGGATAATACACACAGTGATGTCACAGTACAGGGAAATACACACAGTGCATTGTCACAGACAGGGAGTAATACCACACCGTCTTATCACAGTACCGGGATTACATACACACAGTGAGGTCACAGTACAGAGATAATACACAAAGTTCGACTTGTCACAGTACAGGATAATACACACAGTGATGTCACAGTATATGAATATACACCAGTGATGTCACAGTACAGGGATATAATACACACCGTGATGTCACCGTAAAGGGATAATACACACAGTGAGTGTCACAGTACAGAGATAATTACACACAGTGTGATGTCACAGATACAGGGATAACCACACAGTGATGTCACAGTACAGGGAGAATACACACAGTGATGTCACAGGGGGATAAGACACACAGTGATGTCACAGTACCAGAGATAATACACACAGTGATGTCACAGTACAGGGGATAAATAAACACAAGTTGATGTCACGTAAAGGGATTAATAACACAGTGATGTCACAGTACAGAGGATAATACACACGTGGATGTTCACAGGACCAGGGTAATACACACAGTGATGTCACAGGATAATACACCAGTGATGTCACAGTACAGGATAATACCACACAGTGATGTCACAGTACAGGGATAACGCACACAGTGATGTCACAGTACAGAGATAATTACACAAAGTGCTGTCACAGTACAGGGCGATAACGCACACAGTGTAGTCACAGTCAGAGATAAAACACACAGTGATGTCACAGTACAGGGTAATACACACAGTGATGTCACAGTACAGGGATGTAATACACACAGTGATGTCACAGTACAGGGATAATACACACAGGGATATACAAGTACAGGGGATCTACACACAGTGATGTCACAGTACAGGATTAATACCCACAGTGATTGTTCACAGTACAGGGATAAACACACAGAGTGATGTCACAGTATATGCAATAATACCACAAAGGTGAGTCACGTACAGGATAATACACACAGTGATGTCACCAGACAGGGATAATACACACAGTGATGTCACAGTACAGAGGTGGAACTCATCACACAGTGATGTCACAGTACAGGGATTAATACACAGTGATGTCACAGTACAGATATAATCACCACAGTAGTGATGTCACAGTACGTGGATAATATACACATTGAGTCACAGATAGGAATAATACACACAGTGATTGTCACGGCAGAACAGGGATACATAAACACAGTGTGTCACAGTACAGGAGAACGCACACAGTGAGTGAGTCACAGGACAGGGATAACACACAGTGATGTACGGGATAATACACACAGTGATGTCAACAGTCCAGAGATACTACACACACAGTGATGGTCACGTACGAGGGATAATACACAAGTGATGTCACAGATACAGGGATAATAACAAACAGTGCTGGCAAGTACAGAGATAATAAACACCAGTGTTGAGGCACAGGACAGGGATAATACACACAGTGATGAAAGGAATTAATACACACGTGAGGTCACAGTACAGGGATAATACACACGAGTGATTCACAGTACAGGGATAACGACCCAGTGAGTCACAGTACAGAGATAAACACACAGTGATGTGCACAGTACAGCCCGATAACACACAGTGATGTCACAGAATACCAGAGATAATACACACAGTGATGTCACAGTACAGGGGAATAATACACACAGTGACTGTCACAGTACAGGGATAATAAACACAGTGCTGTCACAGTACAGGGATAATACACACAGTGATATCACAGTACAGGGAAATACACACAGTGATGTCACCAGTACAGAGATAATACACACAGTGATGTCAACAGACAGGGATAACACACACCAGTGATGTCACAGTATATGAATAATACACACAGTGATGTCACCGTACAGGGATTAATCACACAGTGATGTCACCGCTACAGGATAATACCACACAGTGTGTAACAGTACAGAGATAATAACACACAGTGAGTCACAGTAGGAGGGCATATCACACCGGTTGATGGCAAAGTTAAAGGATAATACACACAGTGATGTGGTCACAGTACAGAGATAATCACCCACCAGTGATGTCACTGTACCGAGATAC
>WNYA01000475.1:0-155137 GCA_019512145.1 Engystomops pustulosus | reverse complement strand
ATCCTTAAAGGACATCGACCATCAGGATTATGGATTACAAACCAAGTGCACTTACATCCCGGTGGCTGCCCCCTTTATTAGGATCCACTCCCCTTTAAGCTATTTATGCCTTTGTTTTCACGAAAATAAGCTTCAAAATGAGCCTGAGGGGCTCCACACTCCATTGAAGTTAACGGAGCCTGGAGCACCTTAGGCTCATTTGCATAGTTTTTAAAGCATATATTCTTAAAAATCAATGGCATAAGAAGAGCAGATTCTGATAAAGGGGGCACACACCAGCATGTAAGTGTATTTGGTTTATAATCCATGATCCTGATGGTAAATTTCCTTGAAAGATGTACAAAATCTGGTCTTTGATCCAGCATTACTTTCATATGATTCTCCTATTTCAGATTGATGGAACCTACAGAATTTATAACTTCATGAATATAATTCCAGGTCTACAGTTCAGACTGACACTAATACAAGTAAATGGACATATTACATGATACCGGCTGTTCAACTACTATTGAAGTGAATAGGTGCTGAATTGGTGGTCAAAGGAAGTACCTGGCACCCACCACTATACTGGGAACGGAGATGGAGGGCTGCCCAGCTACCCACCCACATGAGAGCAGGGGAGACGTGGGACCTCCAAACTGGACATGAGTGTAGGTCGTAGACATGGGACCCAGCTACCCACCCACATGAGAGCAGGGGAGACGTGGGACCTCCAAACTGGACATGAGTGTAGGTCGTAGACTTGGGACCCAGCTACCCACCCAGATGAGAGCAGGGGAGACGTGGGATCTCCAAACTGGACATGAGTGTAGGTCGTAGACATGGGACCCAGCTACACACCCACAGTCACACCTTCTCATGAGAGAAGTTAAATAATTGGACTAAAGAACTCAACGTGTAGACATTGCGTTGAGCAGCCATAGCCCTTATTACTCCTGTAACATCCCGTGTCCTGCTGCCTTCAGACAGATGGAGGAGGCTGTTAACTCATTACTGTCTGCACACCTCCTCAATCATTACCACTCCTAAATTAGTGGTCATGCAGGAATCCTTGGCACGCCCCTACAACAACTGATGTGGGAGGAGTGATGACCACCAGTGAGTCCTGCTGCATGAAGGTCACAAGACCAGCAAACATGAAGAGTATAATATGAGTGACCATTAAGGCCTTATACTTATCCTGTTAAAGTTCGGAATATGTGGCCAACCCCTTTAAGTCAGATAATCACAGATTCTAGTTCAAGCCTGTACTACATCAACCTAGAGTGGAAAAAATATTTTATAAAATTTTTAATAACACTTTTTTAAAATAAAAATTTTTTTTCGATTTTGAATAGCATTTTTAAAATTAAATATTTTAACATTTTTAACAGCACTTTCTTAAAATAAAATATTAAAAAGAATTTCAATCCTATGTACAAGAATTAACTACTATAATACTACCCCCATGTACAAGAATATAACTACTATACTGTCCCCTGTAAAAGAATAGTAAACTATAATACTGCCCCCGTATGTACCAAGATACAAACTACTATAATCTGTTCCCCTCATGTAAAAGAATATAACTACTATAAAAACTGCCCCTATGTACAAGATACTAACTACTATATACTGCCCCCCTATGTACAAGAATATAACTCTATAATCTGGCCACCGATGTAAAGATATAACCACTATAGATACTGCCGCCTATTTACAGGATTAACTACATAGCTACTGCCCCCTATGTAACAAGACTATAACTACTAATACTATCGTTGGAGTAAATCTGCCCACTTGTACAAGAATTACTACTATAATACTTACCCTATTACAATAATATAGCTACTATAATACTGCCACTATTTACAAGAATAAACTACTATAATACTTGTCCCCCTATGTACAGAGAATATAACTATATAATACTGCAAATACTGCCCCTATGTACAATAAGATAACTACTACATACTACTGCCCTCGAGTACAAGATCTAACTACTATATAATCCTGCCCTCCTATGTACAAGGAATCTAACTACCATAATACTGCCTCCTATGTCAAGAATATAACCTCTATAATACTGCTGTCCATGTACAAGAATATAACTACATAATACTGTCCCCTATGTACAAGAATATACACTATAATACTGCCCCCTATGATACATAGGAATATACTACATAATACTGCCCCCTATGTCAAAGAAGATAAGACATATCTTATAATACTGCTCCTATGTACAAGAATATAAACATACTATAATACGCCTCACCTAATGCAGAAGAATATAACTACTATAATACTCCCCTCCTATGTACCGGAGATATTACCCAGTACTATAATACTGCCCACTATGTACAAGAATATAATTAATATAAGCTTCCCCCTATGTCACGAAGATATAACTACTACCTACTGATAATACTGCCGGTCTAGTACGGACTATAACATAAATATCCTGCCCATGGACTGCATGCCACGCCCTATGTACAAGATATAACTACTAAATATATACTGTCCTCTATGTACAAAGATAACTATATAATACTGCCCCTAAAGAAATGTACAGGATATAACTAATACTAATACGCTCCCTATGTACAAGAATATCAACTACTATAATACTGCCTCCCCCCCCTGTATAAGAATATAACTACTATAAACTGCCCTATGTACAAGAATATAACTACTTATAATACTGTCCCCTATGTAGCAGATACTAACTACTATAAACTGCCCCTAGGACAAAGAATATAACTACTATAATACTGCCACCTATTTACGAATATAACCCTATAAGTACTGCCCCTTATGTACTGGAAATTAACCAACTACTATAATAACTATTACTGCCCCCTGTGTACAATAAATAACTACTATAATAACTTCCCGACCTATGTACCGAATTAGCTACTAGAATACTGCCACTATGTACAAGAATATAACTACTACATACTGGCCCTCTATGTACAAGAATATAACACGAACATCTGCCCCCTATGACAAGAATATACTACATAATCCTGCTCCGCTCGCTACGTACACTAATATAACTACTATAATACTACTATCTGCCCTATGTACAAGAATCTAACTCATAATACTGCCCCTATGTACAAGCAATATCTAATATAATTCTGCCCCCTATGTACACGATATAACTAACTACAATACTGCCCTCTATGTACAAGAATATAACTACTATCATACTTCCCCTATGACAAGAATATAACTCTATACCATACTACTGCCTCCCATTACAAGAATATAACTGCCTATAATACTGTCTTCCTATGTACAGAATATTCCTTCTATAATACTGGGCCCCCCTATATACACAAGAATATAACTACTAAATACTGGGTCCCCTATGTACAAAATTAACTACTATAATACGCCCTATGTACAAGAATATACTACTATATACTTCTCGCTCAGTACAATATATAACTACTATAATCTCCCCCCCCTATTTACAAATATAATTAAATAATAGTCTTCCCAACTCCCCCTAGGTAGAGGAATATAACTAACTATATACTGCCCCTCTATCTATGTAATGATATAACTAATAATAACATACTGCCCGCCTATGTACAAGAACCTATACACTACTCTAATAACTGGCCCCCTAGTGTCAACAAGAATATAACTACTATAATCTTACGGCCCCTATGTCAGGAATATAACTAATATATCACTGCTCCCGTATGTACAAGTAATAATAACCTACTATAATACTGGCCCCCTATGTACAAGAATCATACTACTATAATATGTCCATGCGCTATTTACAAGAAATTAACTACTATATACTGTCCCCTATGTACAAGAAGACCTACATAATTAACTGCCCCTTGTACAAGACTATAACTACTATAATACTTACTGCCCCTATGTACAAGAATATACTACTATCATACTGCCCCCTATGTACAAGAATATAACTAACTATACTACTGTCCCTATGTACAAGGAGTATAACTACACTATAATACTGCTCCTATATACAAGAAGAAACTCCAAAAAATAGCGTGCCCCCGTAATGTACACAAGAAGATAACCTCTCAGGCTTAGAGTACTGGCTCCCTGTGTACAGATATAACTACTATAATACTGCCCCCTATGTACGAGGGGGGGGGAGAAGTATAACGTACTGTAATAAGCTTGGCCGAAAGCTAATCGCGAGATGGGGAGGGGTACCGGGGGGCCGCGTAGGTAAAAGTACAAGGAAGGTCGGGAACTAACACTAGGGTAGGAGAATACTAAGCGCACAACGGTAAGTTGATAACAATACTATGAGGCTACAATAAAACACCGCTGGCGGCCCACCCTAAATGTCCAACAAACAAGAAATATCTAACGTCAACTACTTGAGAGGTGCATCTCGCACGCCCTATGTACAAAACTGAAAGGCAACTACAAACAAGCCTAGTGAGTAGATAAAACATCTTGTGCTATGGGGCCCTATGTGTCTTAACGTCACCAAGGTACAGCGAGAGAATCCTGTCATATTTTGGCTCTGTCTATTGATATACATCGCAGTGCAGTGATTGGATACATGAGGTCCCCTCCCTCTTTGTGTATAAGAAGGTCCAGGGATCTGTCAGACCTCATGTACATGTGTTACAACCCAATAGACAGGTGTTGAGGTGTTGCGGTAGTCTTGGAGACGCGTCTCCCTCTCAGACACTTTCTGGGATTATCACTCATCTGGTGCAGGATTGGAATCTGTGAACGTCTCGTTTGATCTATGAATGGAATCATTGAGGAAGCCGGAGCAGCCGTAGTAATTCCTCACAACTTCCCTACGACAACAGTCAGCGTGATGAACAATAGTTTCCCCCCTTCGTGATTTTGTTCCCTCTTTACTTTTTTTGTTTTTTGAGAGAATTGGCGAGTAACTTACGAACACAAGTAGATCTCCGCTCTCACAAAGGATGTCTCCTTTATGACAAATCCACCTTATGTATTCCTTATTGTTTTCATTTGTGAGGTACTGAGATTCATTAAGAATACATTTTATTTACCCTTGTCATTGAAGAATAACACTGCTTAATTCTGGCTTCAATGTCACAAATAGAACCACTGGAATAAATTAAAAGTTCAAGAAAATAAAAAGCCATAATAATACATAAATTGGGTTTGCCACACTGGCGCACACACACAATATACATATTTAAATTTCGTTTTTGTAATAAATAAATGGTTTACCACACTGCGCACTTCATGTACATATAGTAAGTTAGGTTTTTTATAACAAATAAATGGTTTACCACACTTCGCACCACATTTACATATAGTAGTTAGGTTTTTTTATAACCAAATAAATGGGTTACCACACTGAGTGTCGCATGTACATATATTAAGTCCCTTTTCAATATAAATTAAATGGGTTACCACACTGAGTCGGCCATGTACCTATAGTAAAGTTCCCCTTTTCATATAAATAAATGGGTTACCACATGAAGCACCACAGTACTATAAGTAACTGTTCGTTTATTTTAATAAATAATGGTTAGCACACTGAGCACCACATGTACTATAGTAAATTGCCCTTTTCTCCCAATCAATAAATAATATGGGTTTACAACACTGCGGCACCACATATGCATATCGTGAAAACTTTCAATTTTGCAATAAGTATGGGTACCGACCTGCTCACACACATGTCCATATAGTAATTCCTTTTTCATACTAATAAATGGGTCCCACACTGCGCACCACAACTTAACATATAGTAAGTTCCTTTTTCATAATATAAATGGTTACAACTGCGCACCACATGGTAACATATAGTAATTTCCTTTTTTTTTTCAATAATAAATTAAATGGTGGTGAACCACCCTGAGTCACCACATTTACATATAGTAGTTCCCTTTTTTATATAATAATGGGTTACCAATCTAAACACATGTCCCACCCAATTTACTAGAACAGTGCAGTCTTTACTATGTGCAGTTTGTCTCTGTGATATAGTGCTTGGGCGCAGATTCATGATTTATGGTGCGCAGTTCTTCAGGCATCTGATTCTCTGGCCCCCCTTTCACTTTCTCCGACCAAGTGCACTAACCCTTTTTTTGGTGGTGACTTTAACTTGGAACGTGGTGGCACATTCTGTTGGACTTAGCGATGATAAATCTAAGGTGACAGTCCGAATGACACCTTTCCTTTTTTAATAATAGTGGGCTTAGCCACACTGCGCACCACTAAACACATGTACATATCCGTACTTTATGTTTTTGGTAATTATGGTTCCACACTGTGGCTCCACATGTACATATAGTAACTTCATTTTTGTAAAAATGGGCTACCCACACTTGCGCACCACATTACATATAGTAACATACCTTGTTGTAATATTGGTTAGCCACTGCGCAACCACATGTACATATGTAAACATACCTTTTTGTAATACATGAGTTAGCACCTGCGCACCACGTATACAATACGTAGTAACTTAACGTCTTTGTACGAAATGGGTTACCACAACCTGCGCATAACCACATGTACATATAGTAACATACCTTTTTTGTAATATGGGTTAGCACATAGCAACACTGCGCACCGACTATACAGTATCATACAGTAACCTTACGTCTTTGTAATAACTGGGTTACCACACTGCGCACCACATGTACATAATCGTAACTTACGTTTTTTTGTAATAAATGGGTTACCACCTGCACACCACATGTACCTATAGTAACTTTAAAAATTTTTTCTATAAAACCTAAACCTCCATAACGCACAATAAACCTGAAAAATAAAAACTAATGAAAGATAAACCTTCTTCTGATTCTGCATTGCTACATTTCCTTAAGAAGTGGGTCAGGAGGACGGCTGAGGTCGTTGGATACTATAGGGAGTCCGTCCGAGTCTAAAAATACAAGTGGCGTACTCCGCTTCTATTCTCCCCCGCCATATAAGTGCTGAGCATTGTTACCCTTACCCTTTATCTGCCCCTCCCCTGCATACTCTCTGCGGTTAGATCTACTACGCCTTGTTCCGTTACTTGTAATCACTCCAGAGCATGTCGCCGCATAATCCAGGACATTTATTGAGGTCCGGTGGCTGGAAGCATAAGGCATACAGACGCCCTGAAGTATAAACCTCTTGGGCGAGCGCACTAGACTCTCAACACCTGAAATCATCACAAAGCACGGCGAATCTCCTTGCGAGCGCAGATAGGGAGGATGATGTGTGTGGCTATCATTAAAGTATGGAAAAACTTCACTTTCTCATTTAGAAAAGACTGCATTACTCCACTTCTTTGTACAATAAAAAATTCCTTGCAGATTCCGTCAAAAAAAATTTTTTTTGTTATTGTGCTGCTGTCATTGAATGGAAACTTCTGGCTACACCTGATCATGTACTGGACATAGTGTGCACAACACTAAACCCTGATTCTTTATTTATATAGTGTGACTTGAATTACAGATCATAAAATGAACACAGACAGATTTTCACTGACGGCAAGCAGAGATGGATGTATGGACCTAATTATTGTACAGGACCATAAATCAGAAGCCTTAACATATCAGGTCCAATGTAATTATGTAATAAAGTGATAACTAGCACCCAGATATCGTGCAGTAACATACATAACCCCTGGTGGTCTTTAAGAAAAATCTACCATTTGAATTTACATCCTTATGAAACCAAACATACCTTGAGAATGCTGTAGCGAAACTGATGCACAGAACACATCTCCTGTTTAAATCCCTGTGGGCTGCTTCCGGAGCTTCTCCTCTTTACCTAAGTATGCACTGCTCCAAAGAAGGATCCGCAATCCTGTGTGTGCCCGACAGGCAGAAGTTCTCAATTGCTTGCAACCCTCCCTCCAGCTGCTGTGGGGTATGACGTCGATCCAGCTCAGTTGAATAACTCCTGTTCTGGACAGTGCAGACGCTCTGTGTAATGTGTTAATAAACTGCAAGCAGCATGCAACCCAATTTTCCCAAGGTCCTTGATGTTAGACTTGTTTGTTTTTTGTTTTCAGCAAAACCCCTCAACTCCAACCAGATATGTTTCTTCTGCATTAGTGTCAGCTACAGCATCTCAAAGGCATGTTTGGCTCATATGCATAAATCAAATGGTAGATTTTTCTTTAAGGGTATTTTAATGTGGCCCCTGGTTATTCTAGGTTAGTTACAATAGGGTTAATGCTGGTTTTTTCTAGAAGTAGTAGAAAGATGAAGTCTGTCATTTTGGTTACCTAAGTTAGTGTAAGATTATTGTTAATTTTTCTGACTGGTCCTACTGTGAGAGAAAGGGTCTAATAAGTCCCTGATGGGTTCGGGAATTTATGAGGTAAGCTCAGTCATCCCTAGTCTATAGGGCAGTATAGTGATCACTGGCCGAATAATGGTCATTTCTAAGAAGACCTCCATTGGAGGGCAGTGAATAGTATTTACTACTAGGGGTACAGTGAATCCTTCACATCTTCCAGACTCTGGTATTATCCCACACCAACGCCCCCCAGCCCGGTTGTAATTAGCTATTCTTCCCTGCTGTGATCAGAGTGATATGTGCCAGAGTGGTAGAAGAGAACTAGGAGCTGCACATTTGTACGGCTCACAGTTTCTTTCTCTGTAGATCAGAACGTTTCAAGTATTCATCCTGTGCCCTTCATTAAATCGGTTGTCCTCATCGGATCACCGATTTGGGACAATTTTATGCCGTTTTGAGAATAAAATTTTCCTTTATTTGTATAGCGCACACGATTCACGCATTGCGTACAAGTTTGCCAAATCAATTAATCCTTCGCCCAAGGGTTCACATTCTAAATCAACTACCATTATGTTTTGGAGTGTGAGATGAAACCGGAGGTATCCATGGAGGAAACCCATGCAAAAACTGAGAGAACATATACCAACTCTTTGCAGTGTTTACTTGGATGGGGACTTGAATTTCAATCCCCACCACTGACAAGAATGTATTAATAACCACTGAGTCCCCCCCCCCCAACCGGCAACCCAATGGTGTGGGAAATACCATTATAACAGCATTATAAATATTGCCAATATGTCCTTTCTTCCCACATTATATGTGCCAAAGGGACCAATCGCCCCTTACTGCACGTTCTCTCTATTCTCTGTGCGAGTACTGTGTATTTGATTCCAAAATATTGGTAAAATAGAGAAGCATGTGACCAACCCAACCTTTTCAATGATAGGTGCACATGCTGAATCACCCGAGATTCCTGTGCAAACTGTTAGATCACATCTACTCCTCTTCATATGTTTCCC
The DNA here is from genome assembly GCA_019512145.1 of Engystomops pustulosus. Taxonomy (NCBI): domain Eukaryota; kingdom Metazoa; phylum Chordata; class Amphibia; order Anura; family Leptodactylidae; genus Engystomops; species Engystomops pustulosus. The sequence continues at coordinate 145,901 of WNYA01000475.1, read as the reverse complement.
ATCCTGGACCAAAGATGTTAAATCACATGACACCAATTTGTCCGCTTTGGGGTGACCTACCCCTTAGTGCTGCGGAGAATGTGCTCTGCCTGCCTGACACAGAGAGTCCTGTGCAGCCTGCGTTACAATCTAGCTGGCATAGTTCTCTCTACATCCCCTCTGTCACCTAATCACAAAGTATGTAGTGATCTCCAGAAATTATGGCCAATATAGGTGGCCAATGTGTCAACCTCTTCATCAATGGCACGTATCTGTAAGTTCCGTGCGAACAGAAGTTAGATCACATCTACTTACACGAAATCCTTTCTATTTTTCCTACCGGACCAAGATTGTTAAAAAAAGACCTACGCCGCTGTTGTTGCTGAGTGGAATTGACCAACCTGAACCAGAGAGTACTGTGCAGAGTCCGGCAGTTACAACCCTCTATGCTGCACAGTTCTCGTTGGATCCCTCTTTAGACTTGTTTTCCACAAAATGTGCAACCACCCTGTAATGGGGCTAGGGTTAGCACCTCTGCGCATCACAGTACGATGTCAGTTCATCAAGATAGAACACCGCTTGTCTCATAAGTCACTCCAATTCTGTTGTTCTTCTTGTTCCATAGTTTATACCCCAGCCTCTTCTTCAGATTGGCGCTGGGTATAGCTGACAGGTCTACAGATAACAAACCACAGACTATTATCATAGTATTGCCACACTATACAGGGGTCTTACTGGAGTCGTAGGGTTCTGCGTCAAATCAATTTCCCATTTCCTTTAGGTATTAACCCTTTGCACTCTTTTATCTAGAACAACTGGCAGATGTGGTGCACCTGCCAGCGTTCATCTCATCTCTATTAGGTAGACAGACTTCATTGGGATTGATCTAGTTATCCTCATATTTTGAGAGGGTGTCCCGTATTCCAACCTAAACAGTGGACCGTGAGTGGGAAAGAAGATCATTAATGACATCTGTCGTGGAGGACCAGAGCGTCTACGCATCATGGGGAAATTGGTTCGTTCTTATTTACCTGTGGGGGCACTGCATGGATGGAGACACTTCCGGACAGAATGAAAGGATCCGTAAACTGATCACCTACTGTATTAATCAGTGCTATTAGGGTTTGGCAACAATATCTAATTGTGGCAGTCTACTGTCATTATGTGGGGCAGACGAGTCTGGCAACACACCCTTCTGCCAGTAGATCATAGGTGAAAATGACAACGGGTCCTAATCATGGGAAGTGAGTATTAACAAAGATATATAAAGTCCTATATGTTCCCCTTGAGGACCTTGGAGATCCCTTTAAATTTCGACTTACGTCATCACCTGCAGGAATACACACGTCCCTGAATATTCCTCATCCAATTAGTCTCTTCCTGTAAAGGGTGACAGCAGTATAATTCCTGGAATTACTTAACTAATAATTATGTGATTATTCCATGAGAAAACTTATCAATTTCTGACCATTTCCTTCGGCTTGTATTTCCGGCCGTGTGTACGAGGGAGGACTGACGCGGCCTTCTCCTTTCTTATCCTATCACTTCTTTTCTTCTGTCCGATGTTCTATTGTGATGGAATGTTTTTTCGGTCTTTTTTAAACATGGTAGTTATGGAAATGATGGGATCTAGTGATTTTTCATGTTCCTTGTACTTCTGGTGTATTTTTACGGAACAGTACAGTTGTCTCCTTCCCTAGTCATAAACAGGTTGTCCCCAACTCAGCGGCGCTGGAACCTCTGTAAAAACAAACCAAAGACAAAACTCACTCCCACCCGTTCCCCTAAGCAGCAGTCTCTCTCCCTTACTTAATTCCAGTGTATGCCCTGTTCTATTTACGGTGAAGCGAAGAGAGCTGCGCAGAGGAACAGGGATAGTGAGTATTCTTTTTTGTTTTTAGTTGCAGCTGGCATAGTAGAAGTTGGGGGGGCTAAATTTATTTCCAGGCAATAAAGAAGCTAGGCACGCAGGGAGTTATTGGGGCATGCAAACTTGCACATTTTGGCTAGAAACAGAACACAGACTGTACTCCCCCCCCCTACTCTGGGGAACTGACCTACAGCGTCCCTGGAGAAAATAATAAGGTTTACAGGGCACTGGTCCCTAGGCAAAAGGTGGGACCATTTTTTCATTGTTAAAAACTCAAGTCTAAGGGGTCTCCCATCCTGCTTTCCCTCAGATCTACCTTTCCTGTTTCCTATTAAATCTATAATTTTAGTAACAATTCAGTTGTTAACTTTATGCAAATGTATGCCCTTTTATCTGTAAGTGGGGCCCGTTGTTTATGTGCCCGTTTTTTTTTCCGCACAGCCATACAATGCATTGATTGACATTCAGATAAAAGGAAACACTTAGGAAATCAGGCGTGCCTGTGATACAGCCTCCGCCCCAGAAAGCCCATTAACATAAACAAATTGGGTGACTTTATCACTTGCGGCCAGTTGCCATAACCTGGGTAAGAGCGCTATTGGTCCCCTTTTGGCAGTACATAACTATACCATAGAGTGTTATGGGTGGTTTAATATCAAATACCCATGAGGGGCCTGTTTTGGATATTTTTAGGGATACCGTAGACTTTCTGTATTTTTATGCCGCATGGTGAGTTACGGCAAAGGGGCCCATGAGGCACCTACTGAAACCTGGCGCCCTGCCAGTCTCCATACCAAGGGGGTTGAAGTGGGCACCCTCTTTGCTGTGGCTTTCAGGAACTCGCAGCAAAAGTTTCCATGCTGTGCATATTTTAGAGACCGGTACGGTGAAAATCATACTTCACGCGTTACGGCACCTTACTAATACATCAGTGGCCTAAGCCTCCTCGCATGCTTCCAAGGGGCGCGGAAATTTTCATCATATCTCAAAAAGCGGCGAGCCGCTTTTTTTCAGATTTCCTTCAGTTATTTATTTGTGCTCATTGCTAACCTGTACATTATTTGTTCTAAACAGATGCGTCCTGCCAGGAGTCAACCATCACCCCACGATTATGCGTACTAACATTCTTAAACTGTATCAACCGGATGGTGTAACGAAGCTCTTTGGTCAATCTGTTGAGTATGATGTCAACTACATCTACTCGACAACGCTACAGCTGCTCCCCTGTTTCTTCTGTCCCAAGCGCCGATACCCTATTTGAAAATTGCTTTTGTAATCTTTGTGTGATTTGAAGGCTATATTTTGACAAGCTCACTCCAGTAAGACCAAGCATGGTGCCATGATTTCAGATAACGGGAGCATATTACTTTACTCCCCTCGGCACATTCCGGTTCCAGCAGACGCGTTCCCTCGTGCGCTGGATTCGGGTCCGACGGTGATTATATGATGGTAGATTCCTCCGCCGGTCCCATGTGCGTGCTCGCTTAAGTCGCTGAATGCCTCGAAATACGAAAACACCGCTATCCTTAGATGAGCTAGATGAATTTCGCGACACATTTTTTAAAAAAAATGCGGCGGTATTTTCTCCGAATCCTTCGGGGTTTTCGTTCGTGCCATGCTGACCCCCCCTCCCCCCCCCAATTTCCGGTGCGCGTGCATGCCAAGCGCCGAATGCGCCACAATCTCGGTCGCCGATTGCGTCCAAATCCCGGGGCAATACAGTACAACGCGCAAATCGTAAATGATTTCGGGTAACCGTCGGGAAAACGCGATCGGGCTCTTAGTAATAACCCGCCAATGTATCTGATTACATATGGCCAACCAGATGTAGGTCAGTGCACTAAACAACCATGACCTCCACCGCATAATGGTTTCCATGGTAACTTTTGATGGTATCTTCTGGTCCTCCAAATTCTAATATCCCACCACTCCATCTACCTACCCCAACAACGAGAATTATTCCCTTTCAAGTTCCAGACCTGTATTTACGCTTCATGCTGGGCACGGACTTAATTTTCATGAATTGTCTCAATTTTCCAGAACGGTAATCACAAAAGTAATTAAAAGAGCTTTGTGAGTGAAATAATTTACTCTCCACTTCGAGCCTGAAGACCATAGGAGATTCATTTTTTGGACCATTTTTGCTAGATTTATGGAACAAGTCCGGTTTGTTTTCAGGTGAGTCATGATTCTGGACACAGACTTAGTAGAAGAAAACCATCTTCTTATTTGCACGCCTTCTGATCCATGGAATTAAGTGGTTTTGTAATTTAACAATGGGGGTCCCTTTCTAAGGGCCCCGATTCGACGTTTTCCCGACTGTGTCCCTAAGTTAGGTCCGTTTGCGCGATTGTACCAAATTGCCCGGGATTGTGCGCACTCGGCGCCGGATGCGCGCAGACGGAACTGGGGGCGTGGCCGAACGAACAACCCGACATATTCGGAAAAAACCGTCCGCATTTAATAAACCGAAAAAGTGGTCGGCTGCTTTGGTAGCGCTTACCTTCACCTGTCCGAGTGGTGTCATTCGGCGCGATGACTTCAGCGCATCGAGCGCCACCTGGTGGACGGCGGAGGAACTACCTTCTTAGAACTCCCGGCCGACCCGAATCAGAGCAGAGAACGCGCCGCTAGGATGCTAATGGGCCGGGTAAGTAATCTGGGCCCCATGTGTTCACAGCATGCTTAACACATTGGGGGCAGATTTACTTACCCGGCCCATTCGCGATCCCGGCTCGCGTTCTCTGCTCTGGATTCGGGTCCGCCGGATTCATGAAAGGCCGTTTTCCTCCACCGTCCACCAGGTTGGCGCTTGCGCATGAAAAGTCATCTCACACGCGCCGGAATGCACCACCGTCGGCACCATGAAGGTTAACGCTATCCTCCAAGCGACACTTTTTCGGATTTTTAAATGGCGTGCGGTTTTCCGAATACCGTCGGTTATTCGCTTCGGACCACGCCCCCCGATTTCCGTCGCGTGCATGCCGCCCGATGCGCCACAATCCGCTCGGCGTGCGACACAATCCAGGGGCAATTCAGTATACATGGCGGCAATACGAATATTTACGGGTAACACGTATGGAGAAATGCTATTCGGGGCCCTTAGTAATGACCCCATTATCCACCAGACCATCACGCCATATCCCACTGTTTTCCGATATCCCGGTTCTGATGCGTATGGCCATCGCAAGGGATTTCAGTACGGGGCTTTATCTCTCGTTTGAGATGGAACACTCTAGCAAGCTTCCCTTCACATAATCTTCAGCTTCCATGACCCTAGTTATTGCCAGTTCACTGGTTCTTTACCTTTTGGCCACTTTTGCTGGATTCCTCTTTAATTACGTGCTACAATGCTATCTCCCCTGGTTTCTTCTTCTCTCTTTCTAATGTATCCTAGTGCCTTTCACTTTCATCACATAACTTGTAAACCACTAGGACAGTGATAGGCGAACCTTTAGAGGCCAAGTGCCAGACTGGCAACCCAACCCTGCTGTTATTTATCGGAGGTGCCAACCAAAATTAAAGCAGTACTTATCTAGCTCCCTGTTCAATCACACTTTCATCATATTGTGCCTCCTGAGACAGCAACACAGTAAAAAGATGGAATTTTCATCATTTTAGCTTCTATACAGCTTTCCCTCTGTACACAAGATGGTGGGGCCACAGGATCTCCGGATTCGGCCCTTGCATATTCTCCCTCTTCCTACACTCCCAGTCAGCGAAGGAATCCATCAAAATTGACTGAAGCAGCAATCGTTAAGTTCATCGGAACTGCAGGAAGATTCTTTTGAGTCTGTTCCCTGTGTGCTGGGCGATGGCCCTGGTGGCCCACAAAAAGGCTCTGAATGCCGCCATCTCTGCCACCCTTGCCATAGGTTCGCGCACACTGCCTACTAGTCAGTCCATATGTATATAACACACTAATCCTCAGACCAATACCTGGCCAGTTCTAGAGGCTCTTGTCCCATGTAAGGGCTTTCAGTGCTGTGCCAGTAGCCAATCAGTTCACTCTAGCTAGCTTCGGCTCCACACATCTTCATTGCCATGATCTTTATGTCAGTCATCTGAGCTTGTCCTTTTTGGGACCATTCTTTGGTTGTGGGTTCCTTTTTATTAGGTGGGGGGGGGGGGGGGGGGAGGAGGGGGAGAAAAGCAGCTTTTGGTATCTTTGAACATAAAGGACAAACTTTGGGAGAGCATGTGTGCGGCCAAGGGAAGCCATGCATAAGACTAGATCCGGGGGGGGAGGAAGGGGGAAATACCGGGGTTTTGCGTATATGCGCTAGTCGGAAGTTGGGGAAAGGATAAAAAAAATAACTTTTGAGGATAGGGGAAGGGCGGGTGAGTACCTCTGAAATTGCGGCACCTCCTTGGGGGGTCAGCGTGGAATCCCGAAGTGATGTCAGCAAGAAACTAGGTGAGCGAACACTATGGCAGCCGGGTCTCCCGCCTAGGATACGACACGTGTGACGAAGCAAGAACTCAGAGAAAATACCATATTCTGTTTGCAAAACCAGACCATCAACTATTGCATTGGAAACTCGCCCAGTTGGTCTTCAGCTCTACTTACCTGCAGTAAACCTGCACAAGGGCTAATTGACTTATCACGTGACGTCCGAGCGTCATCCCGTAGTAGGCGAGTTAGTGCTTACGGCGCAGGATAGCTGCAAGAAAGGGGTAGGACAAAGAATCTTCTGGATTACCACAACTGTGTGTTAAGCTCCTAGCTGCCACACTGGCCGGAGCATTTGAAGTAATCCTTCCTGATTTCTAGGGATCATCCTTGGAAGGACGCAAGGTCTAGTCATGATATGGTCCAAATCTGCCTAGATCACACATCTATTGTCTTCACCGGCTCTATAGCGAGTTGTCGCTCACAGGCTGGTATCAATGAGCTGTTGCCTTCGAGCAGGGGTCCATAGATCACAAATTACATTTCATGTGTTGGACCTATTGCAATAAATATAAGTGGGTCTCATCGGTATTCTAGCAAAAAGGTTCACCATGCACTTGTCCGTATGTCTTTCTCTTTGCACATAATATAACTGGTATACAGCACCAGTGTCATGCCTAGATGTACTTGGTCATCAAAAACCATTCCGCGCATTTGTCAATGTGCCATGATCCAAGCCCTACGATATGCTCATGATGCCCATTGCCATAGAGGCCTTTTTCATTGATGGGCACGTAGCTCTTGAATAGTGAAAATTGGACCATCTGCTTGTCACTCACATAACATCGCCTAACCACTATTGCGCAGTTCTCTGGAATTATATCCATCTTTGGGTACTTTATTGGTCGGTATACTGTTTTATATATTGCACTTGTACTTTTGGACTCCAGGATTTCACCATTGGGCCCTTCACTCATCACGGATATCGACTCACCGTGTTTCCTTCTTCAGAAATGCTTCTATTACCTTACTCTTACACCATAACTGGGGAACAAGGATAGGTCATCCATATAGTTTAACATGTGACCATCAGATCCATCCGCTATCTTTCTATTTCTCCTGGTTAATTTCGATGCTTGCTTGTATATCGGCTGTGGCAGTTACATGGGCCAACATTGGCACGCTGAACCAGTCTCCACCTATACCCCCTAGTCTTCTGTTCTAACACAAATTCTTGGACTCAACTTTGCTGTTCCTCATTACGCTACCGTTGAGAACTCAACTAGGCACTTGCCAGTTTAGAGTACTCTACCATTTCCACCGTAACCATATCACCTAGCCAATTTGTTCCTGGTCCAAGTCACTCCGCTTTGAACTTGCTAACTTTTTCACTTCACTTCAAGAATTGACTGGTCGCTGCTGCGTATACAACTTTGCAATACCAAAAAAGTTTTTATGGTGGCACGTTTTGCCCCTTGTGGAGCACTCCTGTTTAAACCCGTCCCACAGTCCTCCGATTAAAATCCAGAAAATAGAGCAAAAAAACTTGCCTTGTATTGGGAAAAGATCGAACATATGGGTATGTGCCATAGGCTTCATGGTGAGGACAGCCATGTTGGTCACCCGCTCCGGACACATGGTTGGAGTATAGCTGAATCTCCTGACTAATATACCAGTTTACTGGTTGGAGGGGTCATCTAAAAACGGAATGGTAGAGACAGAAGAGAATCAGAGCAAGCCAGGACCTTCTGTTTCTTTGGATGTGTCAGAAGATGGGCGAAAGGTGTAGAGAATGTTTTCATGAAGTAGACTATTTCTAACCTTTTATTTTATTGCTTTTCTTTTTCAAAGATTTTTTACACAAAGTAATGAATCTCGCCAAGATGAATTTCCTCTTTAAACAACTTCTGTCAAACTTTAAAAAAATAAAGAAAACATTGTAATGTCCTTTCACAGCGGGAACAAGCTTTATTTGTCGTAGCCCAGGACGACGAGAGATTTTTTTTTGGTGCTTGTTATTTTTCTGTCTGATTGCTCGGAGGCACTCGACAACAATTTCTCCATTGTGTTTTATTGTGTTCCTTCGCGGCTTGAAGATGACGGTACTGCTGCCGGTTGTTCTGTGTGAGAAGGGGTTACGTCCTACTGCTCGAATAGAACTCGCGCCTGCAGCGTTGAGTTGTGCACTACGCTCTCTCCTCTCCGAAGATTTATTTTGTTTCCTCTTCTCCACGACAACTCCGCATCGAAAATGTTACACGTATTAGTTGTACCCCGTGGATTATAAATGCGAACAACACAGCATTCTCAAAATTCAATGGACCTGAAAAAATGCCTAGAATTTCTCATTTCTGTCATTTGTATGTTTTCGTCTTGTTTTTCACTAGAAAAATGCTTGTGATGTGATGCCGCTTCCCTGGTAATATGATACTAGAGCCAAAAGATTTAAGACTTGGAGAAAGCTGGAGAATTGTTTTTTAAAATAGCGCTCTTTTGTCTACACTGGACTGGTATTACACTTAATCCCACTTAGACACTATTTCCAATTGTCCCAATTGTCTATGTGGATTTTAACATAAGTTTTGCGTTTCTTTGGTAAACCATAGGTTTTATTTTTATTTTGTTTATTCTCTATACCTGGGAAAAATCTAAAATCTAAAAAAAAAAAAAAAGACGTGAGGTTTTTACATTTTATTCACTACTTGTTATAATGCGTTTGTGTTAAAAATTGTAAACTTTCATTTTAAAAAAGTGCAATTAAAATGTTCAAATATTTTATGTTTTAAAAAGTACTATTGAAATTTATTTTTAATATTTTATTTTAAGAAAGTGGCTGTTAAAATATTTAATTTTTAAAAATGCTATTCAAAATCGAAAACTTTTTATTTTAAAAAGTGTTATTAAAAATTTTAAAACCTCAAGAATTTTTATAAAATATTTTTTCCACTCTAGGTTGATGTAGTATAGGCTTACTAGAACTCGTGATTATCTCACTTAAAGGGATTGGCCACATATTCCAAACTTTAACACGATAGTATAAGCCTTATAAGGTCAACTCATATTATAACTCTCAAGTTTGCTGGGTCTGTGACCTTCATGCGCAGGACTCACTGGTGGTCACACTCCTCCCACATCAGTTGTTTGGAGGGGTTGCCAAGGACTTCTCCTCATGACCACCAATAGGGAGTCTTAATGATTAGGTGTGGCAACAGTAATGAGTTAACAGCCTCCTCCATTTGTCTGAAGGCAGCAGGACACGGGATTTTAAGGAGTAGGAAGGGTTCTTTATCCAATTATTTAACTTCTCTCATGAGACAGGTGTGACTGAGTGGGAAAGGGTGTGGCATACAGAAAAAGTGGGCAAGGTTTAAGACACTAGGCGCCAGAATACAACAAAACCCCCCTTTATTCCGCTACTATGGTAGAGGTCAAATAGTCTAGAGCAGAAATGATTACCACAGAGATTTGCACCAAAAAAGTGTCCACCACATAGCAAAAACCATATATAGGCAGTGCGCACCCAGCTATAACTCTTCATCTACATGCTGGAGTCACAGTGGCTCTAAAATATAACAGATTTGTGCCCATTTCAGTGTTCCTACTTCCTTCTATCTTTGACAGGAAGTTGACTTTTCAACAGCCAATCAAAGTGACTGTGATGTACTGCCACTTCCTGTTTCTAGCTCTACAGTCAAATTGAGAAGAATTCCATCAGGCAGAAGCAATCATTGTGTACTAGTCTAGGGCAGAGTACAGGACTTCTCTCTAAAATTGTCAAGCGCCTCATGGTTCTCTAGTCACCCTGTGGGCCCCCCCATGTGTAGACTGCTGGTATTGACTGCAGAGACGTTTTACAAATTCCATGTACTCCGAGGTCCAACGCATTCCCTTTTATTCCTTGTGTTCATAAAAAATGTCATATTTGCATATTTTTTATGAATTAATGTTTTACCTGTTAAATAGCTTATCAAATTTTAACTGCAGCTTTCAAAGTGTTTGGAGCCACAGAACATTGATGGTTCTGGGCGCGGATCGGTAGCGGTGTGATTCGAAGCAAGAAACATCAGCTTCCATTAAAAACAATGTAGAAAATTTATTTTATGTAAAGAGAGTTTAATCATCAAAGGCGGGAAAAAGTTCTGCAACTTAAAAAAAATACAGCCAAATCATCACAAAAACAACATCCCGCCATAGAGAACAAAAAATCCGGAAAACAGGGCTGAAACCACACTGCCAAATTTGTCGCGGATGGTTTTGAATTCTCAGAATCTCGGTAATGATCCTGGCAAATTTGGTTAAGGCTTGCTCCAAAAAGGGCGGAGCTTATGCAAACCTCCACCCAAAAACAGGTATTATGGCTATTTTCAAATTGGGAACTGAACACAACCAATTTTGACCAAATTTTTTGGATTTCCCAGGGTAAGGGAAAACATGCGGATGGGTGGGGCCCAACTCCAAACTCGTTGTTCACATTCCCCGTCTTAATGAAGACATACAACAGCTTGTTATAATCCTAGAACTTGGGTAGGGATAACATTAACCTTGGGCCAATCGTTTTTACCATATGCAAAAAGGGGATTGACCAAGTTGTGCACATATTTTGTCAAAAACACATCAACTTTATTTAAAATAGGAATATTTTTAACCCAATAAACCCATCTCCTAATTTGAGTGCCAAAACCTAACTTGGTCTCTACTGCGCCTCACTTCTTGGTTGCCATCTTGATACACAGGAAATGCTTGCTAGGCAATCACTGGCCCTGGTGAATTACCCCTCATTCAGTGATTGTGCTGAGGAGGCGTATCCTATGTATCAAATGGTAACCAGGAGGTATGGGTAAGACATTGGATCCGGTGAGCTTTGTCATAATTATCCAGTCTAGACAATCCTCATCCGTCAAGTAGATGCCACCATATTGCCATCGAGTGGGATATATTTGTTTACTTGACATATTACTGTTGGTAAATAGGGTTGTAGTCCCACTCCGAACTTAGCCACCCCCTTTAAATGGGTCCGCCTCCCACTGGTGAGGTTGGTTTTTGCACACTCCGCACCAACAGTGGCGAAGAGCCTTTTTTATGGTGCAGTCACATAAGATGGTTAGAACCCATCAGACACAGCTAATGTTAGTATCAGGTTAGGTGGATGGCAGTATTATTGTATGCCTGTGGGAAGTGATTATTTGTCACGTATGAACAGTATTCAGGGGGAATAAAACACATGGGTTATTGATGGATATCGAATTGGCTGCTGCCGGGAAGTATGGCTAGGTAATCTGGATATAGTCCCTTGCGGCAGGGGACCGCGCTCGCCGCGATAGGCGGCATGGGGGATGTTTCCGTCACGGGAGACGTGCCGTAGAACCCGCTGGCCTCTTTGCTGTCCGCCTGGGGAATAAGCGTACGATACGTGTAGCGCAAGGTTCTAGGGCCAGGTTTCCGAAAAAGAATAAAAAGAACAGCCCCGAGCCGTCGCTCGCCGCTTGCGTGCTGATAGAGCACCAACACCACTTGTCCATGGTGGCTGGATCCATGTCGCTGTGATGCCCCTTGTGAGATGAACCGCACTGCTGGCGCCGGTGACTCCAAATACATGATGGCCGAGAGGGACCATCGTCCTGGTAATAAGTAAGCGGCTGGATCATGTTGGGGCACAAGATAGACTACCAGTGAGATCGGGGAATTGGAATTTGGCCAGAGTTTTATTAGGATAGAAAGTTGGACCTGTAAGGCATGGGCCATCCCAGTTTACAGCATATGCATGGAGGTTGAACGTGGAAGGTGTGGGGCAGTACATTCCGACCAAGGGCTCATTTGTGGTGACAGTCCCCTTGGGGGGGTATGGGCCCATGTCTATGACCGACACTCATGTCCAGTTTGGGGAGGCCCACGCTCCCCGGCCTCCTTCAGTGGGGGAAAGTGGGTCCCATGCTGAGTACTCTACACTCATGTCCAGTTTGGGGCTCCACGTCTCCCTGCTCGTCATAGTGGGTGGAGGCGATGGGCCCATGTCCTACCACTACACGCATGTCGCATTTGGAGGAAGCCCACGTCTCCCTGCTCTCTGTGGAGTAGGACTGGGTCCCAATGTCGACACCTACACTCATGTCCAGTTTGGAGGCCCCACGTCTCCCCGCGTCTCATGTGAGTGGTAGCTGGGTGACCACTGTCTGACAACTACACTCATGTCCAGTTTTGGAGGCGCCCACGTCTCCCTGCTCTCATGTGGAGTGGGTCATCTTTTCCCCTTGGTATCCTCTCTGCACCCACCCACATCCCCCGGATGCGGATGGCCCCTCCGACGTCTCTACCTTTTACCCAGCTACCCACACATGAGGCAGGGGAGACGTTGGGCCCTCCAAACTGGACTGAGTGTAGGTTGTAGCATGGGACCACTACCCCCCACCCACGATGAGAGATGGGAGCGTGGGCCCTCTCCAGAACTGGACATGAGTGTAGTCGTAGCACATGGGACCTCACTACCTAACCCACAGAAGCAGTGAGCCGTGGGGGCCTCCAAACTGGACATGAGTGTCGGTCGTAGACATGGGACCCATCTACCTACCCACATGAGATCAGGGGATACGTGGGACCCCCAAACTGGACATGCGGTGTAAGTCATAGACATGGGACAACTACCCACCCCATTAGAGCAGGGGAGACCTTGGTACCTCAAATCTGACATGATGTAGGTCCGTAGACATGGGACCCCAAACCTGTCACAAAATAGTTTGTATATACAACCTCTAAATCAATGAATGCTGTAACTGGACGTGGACATGGCCCTTTAAGGAGTAACTGACTTTTCTTCATAAATACATATGGAAAAAATTCCAAAATAACCCTAAATCTCACTTGTTAGTCATATCTCGTGACCACATGAATCAGCCTCTTCTTATTACCGGAGATTGGTTCACTCTCCGCCATAATGATTATGGAGTACTAGCCAGAGTAGCCGGTAATATACAAATCGGTAATACACCGCGCATGGTCAGACACCATGAAAAGATGGTGTTTGGTGGCTTACTAAGTAACCGCAAGCGGAGCGAGGGCTCGGGCTGTCTTTTTATTCTTTACTAGAACTGGGAACTAAACTTGAGACACACGTATCTAAGATTTATACACCAGGCGAAGATAAAGAGGCCAAGGGATACTACGGAACGTCTCCACGTGACGGAAAATCCCCCATTACGACCTTAGACAGGGAAGCGCGGTCCAGACGAAGATACTATACCAAAGTTACATAGATACATTCCAGGAAGAGAAATATCGAATATACATTAACTGTGTTTTTAGTTCCCCCCCCCTGAATACTGTCATAACGTGACAAATAATCTTCCATACAGTGCAATACATAATACTGACTGCCATACCCTCTAACCCTACCTGATACTACATTTAGCTGTGTTGATGGGTCTAACCTACTTATGTTGAATGCACCATTAAAAGCTCTTGCCAACTGTCTTGAAGTAGGCGGAGTGTTGCAAACCACACTCAAGTGGGAGGGCCCCAGAACCATTTTAAAGGGGGTGGCAACAGTTCGGAGTGGGACCCTTAACATCCCCCTTTTACCAACAGTAAAATATGTCATTACACAAATATCCCACTCGATGGCAATATGGTGGCATCTAACTTGACGTGGAAGGATTGTCCTAGACTGGATACATATGACAAAGCTCCTATCGCAATGCTTACCCATACCTCCTGGTTCCATTTTGATACAATAGGATAACTCCTCCTCATCCAATCACTGAAATGAGTTAATTCACCATGGCCGTGATTGTCCTAGCAAGCATTTCCTGTGTATCAAGATGAACCAAGAAGTGGAGCCCGTAGCAGACCAAGTTAGGTTTGGCACTCAAAAATTACTGGAGATTGGTTATTGGGTTAAAAATATTCCTATTTTAGCATAAATTGATGTGTTTTTGACAAAATATGTTGCACAACTTGGTCAATATCCCTTTTGGCGCGTGATGGTAAAACGATTGGCCCAAGGGTTAATGTTATCATCCCCTACCAAGTTCTAGGATATAACAAGCTGTGTAGGCTTCATTCCGACGGTGGGATTGAACCAACGGTGTTTGAGTTGGGCCCCCAACCCATCCGCGATGTTTTCCTCCCGTACCCTGGGAAATCAAAATTTGGGTCAAAATTGGTTGTTTTTTCAGTCCAATTTGAAAATAGCCATAATACCTACCCTGTTTTTTGGGTGGAGTTTGCAAATGCTCCGCCCGTTTTTAGCAGCAAGCTTACCTCAAATTTGCCAGGATCATTACCGAGATTCGAGATTCAAAACCACCGGAAAATTTTGGCAGTGTGGTTTCAGCCCTGTTTTCGGACTCTTTCTGTTTCTCTATGGCGGGAAGTCCTGTTTCTTTGTTTGTGATTATTGGCTGTATAGATTTTTTTAAAGTTTAAGACTTTTTTCCCGCTTTGATATTAAACTTCATTTACATAAAATCATTTTCTAACAATTGTTTTTAATATGGAAGCTGAATGCTTTCTGCTTAGAATACAAAACCGCTCCATCCGTGCCCCAGACACATCAATGTTCTGTGGCTCCACCCCTTTGAAAAGCTGCAACATTAAAATTTTGATAAGCTATTAAAGGTAAAACATTAATATTCTGAAAAAATATGCAAATATGTACATTTTTTATGAACAAAGGGGGGAATAAAGGGCATTCGTCTGAACCTTCCGGAGTCATGTAATTGTAAAACGTCTTGCAGTCAATACCCAGTCTACACAGGGGGGGCCACGGGTGACTAGAGACCAATTAGGCGCTTGACATATTTAGAGAGACAGTCCTACTCTGCCCTAGAACTAAGTACACAATGATTGGCTTCTGCCTGAAATGGAAATTCTCTCAATTTGACTGTAGAGCTGAACAGGAAGTGGCAAGTTACAGCGCAAGTCACTTCTGATTGGCTGGTTGAAAATGTAACTCCTTTAAAATAGTAAAGGAAAGTAGGAACAGCACGAATGGACAAATCTTGTTATATTTTAGAGCCACTGTGACTCCTCATGTATGATGGAAGGTTATAGCTGGGGGGCACGGCTATATATGGTTTTTGCTATGTTGTTGGGCACTTATGTTTGGTAAATCTCTGTGTTATCTTTCTCTGCTCGAGACTATTTGACTCTACCCCATAGTAGCGGATAAAAGGGGGTTTTGTTGCTATTCTGGCGCATATGTTCTAAACCTTGCCCACTTTTTTCTGTATGCCCACACCCCCGTTCCCCACTCAGGATCACAACTAACTAGAGGATATTTTAGGCAAAAGGAGACTATTTTAGCTTCTGGATTTTTAATGCTGCCATCTGGGTGCAAAGGAGCCCACTTAGGCTTTATTACCCAGGGGCCTCCTGAAACTTGGAGCCGACCCTGATACAAAGTTAGGGACCCTGTATATAAAATACAGGGGCTGTATATAAAATACCCATGAGGGGGCTGTATATAATATAACCATGAGGGGGCTGTATATAAAATACTCATGAGGGGGCTGTATATAATATAACCATGAGGGGGCTGTATATAAAATAGCCATGAGGAGGCTGTATATATAATAACCATGAGGCAGCTGTATATAATATAACCATGAGAGGGCTGTATATAATATAACCATGACGGGCTCCTTGTAGTGGTCTGAAAGTTGTATATAAAATACCCTTGTGAGAGGGCTTGTAATAAAATAAACCCCATGAGGGGGCTGCTATAAATATAACATGAGGGGGCGGGGTGTATATAATACAGCTACCATAAGGAGGAAGAGGGGTTCTATAATTATCAACATTGAGGGGGGCTGTATTTTATAATATAAACCATGAGGGGCTGTATATAATATAACCATGAAGGGGGCTGTTATATTAATACAACTGATGGAGGGGGCTGTAATAAAAAAAACCAGGAGGGAGGCTGTATTTGTATATGCAACCGGATGGCGGGCTGTATATAAAATAACCATGAGGGCTTGTATATAAAAACACATGAGGGGGGGCCTGTTTTTGGGCTCGGGTTTCTTGTTATTCTTAACTAACCATGAGGGGGTGTATATATAAAATAAAGACCAGAGGGGGCTGTATATAAAATAACTGAGGGGCTGTATATAAAAAATAACCATGAGGGGGCTGTCTCTAATAGTAACCAAGAGGGGGCTGTATGTAATATAACCATGAGGGGGCTGTATATAATAAAACCATGAGGGAGCTGTATATAATACCACCATGAGGGGTGTATATAATATAAACCATGAGGGGGGATGATAAAAATAACAATGAGGGGGCTATAGATGATATAACTCATGAGGGTGTGTATATAATACAACCTATGAGGGGGCTGTTATAAAAATATCAACCATGAGGGGGGGGGTCTGTTGTATATAATTTATAATCCATCGCAGGGGGCGATGTATATAAAAATATGCCACTGAGCGGGGCTATTTGATGATCAAGATAAGCCATGACGGGGCTGTATATAATACAACCATGAGGGGGCTGGTATATAATACAACCATGGGGGGCTTGATATATTAACCATGAGGGGGCTGTATGTATATAACCATGAGGGGCTGTTATATACAACCATGAGGGGGCTGTATTGTATATAAAAGAAACCAGAGGGGGCCTGATATGTGAAATTCCATAGGGGCTGTAATATAATACCCATGGGGGTGTATATTGAAATCCCATGAGGGGACCTGTTGAGATGATTTAAACTAGAGCAGGGGGTAAGGGAACCTATGGCTTCGGAGCCAGATATGGCGCTTTTTGTTGGCTGATTCTGGCTCTCGGCAGATCTTTATAAAGAGTGATGGCTGCTGTTGTCTCATAGGGGGGACTGATCACGACACAGGCGCGAGATGACCGCTGCCCTGCATCCTTTGTACGAGCACCAGTCGAGTGAGTGGAGTAGTGAAACCCCCTGGACCACATAGCGGCACGATGATGTAAGCAACACTGGGACCGGCCCTAGTTGTCGATCACGGTTGTTCACTTCCGATGTCCAGCCGCAAAGTCAGGATTGGTATTGCTGCAGCGTTGGTGATTGGTGTCCACCATTGGTCGTTTCCACGACAACAAAGCCTGTCCATGGTTGACAGGCGCAGACAGTCAAGTACAGGAATCACTAAGCATGCATTCTCTGTCGGAAAGACAGGTCGACTGTCAAGTCAGGGGCGGTGCAGGTTGGAGGACGGAGAGTAAGAGGTCAGTGCTGGCAGCGAAAGGAGCAGATAATCGGAACAGGTCCTGGGTCACAAGGGGAGAGGTCAACACTGGGAAGGAAACACTTTGGAAAGCTTCCTCTCTAGGCATGAAGCACTAAGATAGTGTGTGGGGGGGGGGAAGCTGGGAGCCACCGGGAAGTGGGTGTGCCAACAGTGCTGGCCAGATGGGAAGGAGCAGGAACGTAGAGAGGTGAGTGAGCTCGGAGGGAAAGGGGCACCACCACATACAGGGGCAGGGGGTGCCTGCGATCTGAGAAAGTAGATTGCAGGGGCACCCGTGACAACTGGGTACTACCTATCTACGGGGGCAGTGCATATTGTACGGTCTTACGGAATACCTTTTTAAAAAGAGTGTGGAGTTCATGGTATCTCAGCCAAAAAAGGTTCCATGACCCCTGAACTAGAGGATAGTTTAGGCAAAAGGAGACTATTTGAAGCTTCTGGATTTTTAAGCTTGCATCTGGGTGCAAAGGAGCCCACTTAGGCTTTATTCACCCAGGGGTCCTCCTGAAACTTGGAAGCCGACCCTGATACAAAGTTAGGGACCCTAAACCCCCCCCCCCCCACACACACACACATGAAGCTGTGGGACATTACAACAAGGTGTAGTGTGACTTCTCATGGATCAACAGCCACACTTTGGACATCTGTTATTCCTCCCGACTTCTTAACGAAAAATCCCACATGGCCGATCCTTCTATTTCATTTGGTTTGGAGACTCGCCCCCCCCCCTCCCCCAGATCACCCTCAAATGAAATTGGCACGAAAAGCTCTGAGTTTGTATATTATTTACGGCTCAATGTTTCCGATTGTTGTCTCTTACATGCTGGTTCTGTTACTATGGTTAATTTTCTATCGCGCTTTGTAATTACGCGGGAAGTGGCGACACGGAGCGGGTGATATATACTTTTGTATCAGGGATGTGGTGGGGGGAGGGGGCATATTTCTTTTAACCTTATTAAAAAGCAGAATTTACATTTCAGCTTTTTACGTTGACATCTTGAGAGACGGATGATCAAACATCCAGGAAATGAAGGCTGCTGCCGGTGTGGCTAATGGGCATGTTTTTAGAGGTAAAAATTTTCATAAAATACATAAGTTTAAAAAAATTGGGGGGGGAGAATGGAATACATACAAATCTGCTGAACATCCCTAAATTTACATGTCAAATACCAACAAAGAGTAACTAAGGAATACAGAGACCTTGGATACGACCACACATGTGCTAAATACCATTTCATGTGATACTAATAGGTACAGAGACCTACGGATACGACAACCAAACATGTGCTGAATACCATACATGTGATGACTAAATAATACAGAGACCTAGGATTAAACGACCACACTGCTGAAAACTCCATTACCGTGATGACTAAATAATACAGAGACCTAGGATACGACCACACGTGCTGAATACCATTACATGTGATGACTAAATAATACAGAGACCTAGGATACAACTACACATGTGCTGAATATCATTATATGTTATGATTATAACTTAGGACACAACCACGCATGTACTGAATACCATTATATGTGATGACTGAATAATACAGAGACCTAGGATACGACCATATATGTACTGAATACCATTATACGTGATGACTAAATAATACAGAGACCTAGGATACGACCACACATGTACTGAATACCATTATATGTGATGACTGAATAATAGAGACCTAGGATACGACCATACATGTACTGAATACCATTATACGTGATGACTAAATAATACAGAGACCTAGGATACGACCACACATGTACTGAATACTGTTATACGTGATGACTAGAGATGGGCGAATCGATTCTAATGATTCTAACTTCGGTTAGAATTTCAAGAAAAATTTGATTTGTCACTAAGCCGAAGTTTATGCTGATTCGCGCGAACAAAGTTGTTTTTTTTCCCCTCATGTTTCTGCTAAATGGGCTCGAGAACAACGTGTTACATGGGGCAGAGAACTCTGGGAAGGAGAAAGGAACACCCCCGATGACATCTGCAGACCTGTAAGCCAATCAGTGACCGGCAGGCTTATGTGGTGTAACACAGCCCTATAAAACCAGCCATTTTCTATCTCAGCACTTCACACTTCATGTTGTAGCGTCCAGCTGCTGCTATTGTGCTGTGCGATTCTTGCTGCAATCCCTCGCTGTTCTCTAAGGGGGATCTGTATACCCCAAATAGCAGTTCTATTTAGTGACAAAATCGAATAGGAAGAAATCTGTTTGACATTCAGTTGTGGGGTATCTGTATCACGCACATTGCAATACCTTTTGGGGGCTCTAGTTTACAGCCAGATTTACGTGTGAAATCCACATAGTTTATACAGTGATTTTCACAACGTTCTACAACACCCTACAGGCTCTCTGCAGCCAGGAAATGCCTGTTTTTTAACGTGATTCGTTTTGATCCGATTTGGATCGAATCGTATTTTTTAAACAAATTTAAACAAATTTAAACAAATTCGCCCATCTCTAGTGATGACTAAATAATACTGCCAAACTGTAACTACATGATACCATGGACCGACTCCAGGGATATATAATAAATTAGTACAGTTGGATTATTGCAGTATGTGCCGAGTATTTTCTCACATGAATTTAAGAAAAAGGAAGGAACTGAAATGTCCTCTAAGATAATAGTGGAGACCCCAGAGCAGATAATAGTGGAGACCCCAGAGCAGACAAAAATAAAAGAGGAGACCCCAGAGCTAATGATAATAATAGTACAGACCCTAGAGCTGATAATAATAAAAGTGGAGACCCCTGAGCAGACAATAATATTAGTGGGTGCCCAGAACTGATGATAATAATAATAATAGTGGAGTCCCCAGAGCAGATAATAGTGAAGACCCCAGAGCAGATAATAGTGAAGACCCCAGAGCAGATAATAGTGGAGACCCCAGAGCAGACAAAAATAAAAGTGGAGACCCCAGAGCTAATGATAATAATAGTACAGACCTTAGAGCTGATAATAATAAAAGTGGAGACTCCTGAGCAGACAATAATATTAGTGGAGACCACAGAGCTAATAATAATAGTGTAGACCCCAGAGCGTACAATTACAAGTGTGCAGACCCCACAGCAAACAATAATAGTGGTGGAGATCTCAGAGCTGATAATAATAATAGTGTAGACCCCAAAGCAGACAATAGTGGAGACCCCAGACCAGAAAATAATAATAGTGGAGACCCCAGATCTGATAATAATAGTGGAGACCACAGAGCTTATAATAATAGTGGAGACCCCAGAGCATACAATAACAATAGTGAAGACCCCAGAACAGACAATAATAGTAGTGGAGATCCCAGAGCTGATAATAAAAAAAGTGTAGACCCCAAAGCAGAGAATAGTGGAGACCCCAGAACAGACAATAATAATAGTGGAGACCCCAGAACAGACAATAATAATAGTGGAGACCCCAGAGCAGACGATGATAATAATGGTGGAGACCCCAGAGCAGATAATAGTGGAGACTCCAGAGGAGACAATAATAGTGGAGACACCAGAGCAGATAATAGTGGAGACCCCAGAGGAGACAATAATAATAGTGGAGACCCCAGAGCAGATAATAGTGGAGACCCCAGAGCAGACAATAATAATAGTGGAGATTCCAAAGCAGACCATGATAATAATGGAGAGCCCCTAGAGCAGACAATAATAATACTGGAAACTCCCATAGCAGACAAATAATCGAGCCCCCAGAGATGACCTTTAAATATAGCTCTCATTAGGGTTTCACTCCACTTTTGTATAGTTTGCAACGGCATATGTGTCTTGTTAGACAGACATGTATCAGGGATATCATTTAGGTATGTGGAAAAGTTGGGTGATATCCATGGAGGCTTTTACCAAAACAAATACATTGGGGCAGATTTATCAAGCTGTCTGAAAGTCAGAATATTTCTAGTTGCCCATGGCAACCAATCACAGCTCAGCTTTCATTTTACCAGTGCTCATGAATATTTTAAAGGGGAGCTGTGATTGGTTGCCATGGGCAACTAGAAATATTCTAACTTTCAGGCAGCTTGATAATCTGCCCCATTGTCTAATATATATTGTCATTATTTAATGATCTCTTCTAGGATCTATAGGATCTACAAACAGCAACTTGCTGACTGTTTCCACATGAAAACAAGCGCAATGGGCTGCCCTCCAGTACCAGGCACAGTCTATTGCTGTCACAATGTGAACACCCAGACTATAATCCTCATTTTTTGATGGGTGGTGGTGATACATCCTAATAATAATCCATTAATAATAATAAGCCTGTGATATAGGGAGGTAAAAGCGTTTTCTCCTTCCTAGTGATGTGATCTGATGCGGTCCCCCATCCAATCCACCAGGAAAATTGAAGGTGATTTGTGGTCAGGATAAGAAGGATGCATCAGATTTGTGGTTATCTAAGCGTAGGGGCCATGGCGCCTAAACAGCACTTTAGGACCTATCCAATTTCCCTTATACAGCAGCAGGGGATGGATATGCCATTACTATTCCCTGCCAAAGCAGCTTCCTTCCTCATCCGTATAGACACTTGTCATATGGAACGTGCCGGAATCCATAGACTATAATGAGATTACATTTTGAAAAAAATGGGTCCATCCATCTGATTTGATGGCGCTATATAAATAAAGATTATTTTAATTATATTATCCACAAAACAGATAATATGGTTGAACTGGACTGTGTTATACTCTAGTCACATACGAAGCTGCTGCTGGTCAGTTCTTGAAATCTCAGCATGTTTCGGAACATATTTGCTCTCAACCGAGAAGTAAAGACAATTGTATCCAGTGTAGGCAACGCTCTGTGAGCTAAACAGCCTGGATTCTAGACTGATACATTGCAGCAAACCAGTAGAGGTATATGTGCAGCTGTTGATGTATTTAGCTCACAGAGCATTGTCTACACTGGATACAATTATATCCGCAAACTGAACACCCTGTACATAGCTAGTCCTGCTCTCAGCTGAGAAGTTTGAAACAATTGTATTGTGTCTAGATGATGCTCTGTGAGCTACACAGCCTGGACTATAGACTCTAACACATTGGTGTTAGATAAGGGAGGTGAAGCCTCCTCTCTTAGCTCCATTCAAAAATGATTCGCTTTTGGTTGTGGAGTTCCATCTCTACTATGGTTGAGTTTAGGATATTGTATTAGTGAATTCTAGACCACTGACATGTATACATTGGTATCTCAGTTAATCCTGCTCAGTTCCAGCTGCAGCTGTCAATGTGCCTGTGTCTCAGTCTCCTTCACACTCATCCAGCTCCCTCCCCCTCCCCACTTCCAGACATATGCATTGAGCAGGAAGGGGAGAATTAGAGTGCAACCATGAAGGGACATTTAAAGGGGACAAACAATATGAGGGATCCAATTATGAGGAACCAGGAATATGAAGAGGATCCATGCTGTCAACTAAGAATGAGAGGGGAGACATACAAGGGTCTAAGATTTTTAGAGGGCTTAAAGGGAACCTGTCACTAAAGACAGGTTGCAGAAGGCCATTACAGCTGCAGTGCAAATCTGTCTTTCTGCTTTCTCTAAGCATTTACATTACGATATAATTGTGTGTTATAACTTACCTTGCACCATGACAGAATCCTCTGTGTAGTCCCAGGGGTTGGGCTTTGGTTTGGATGCATTTCAAAGAGCAACATAAGACTTGTCTGTGCTGCAGACTGCTCCGCTCTTGGCACCCACCTCCTGTCCTGTAAAGCTCTTCCCTCCTGCACCTTCACAGAGGTCAAAGCCTGGTGAGCTGACATCAGTGGGGGAGGGAGGAGCTGGACAGGAGCATAAAGGTGGGGGCTGGGAGCTGAGGAGTCTGCAGCACAGACAAGTCACATGTTTTTTTTTTTAAATGCATCCAAACCAAAGCCCAACCCTTGGGACTACACAGAGGATTCTGTCAGGGTGCAAGGTAAGTTATAACACACAATTATAGTGTTATGAGAGAAATTGATGATTTACTATGACGGCTAAGAGAGAGAGAGGAGACAACCTACAAGATGGTTATGACTGGTGTGTAGTATCAGGACGGTTTCATTAGAACTAGTTTGAATCGCGTCCATCCTAATACTCTAATGTAACCGGGCAGAAAGCACTTTGTGGCCGCTGCTATAGTCTGAGCTCTAGTCTCTCCAGTGTGTGAGAATAATGTGACAATACAAGCAGATGACTGCGACATTCCTCCACTGCGCACCTTTACACATTTGAATAAACCCTCAGGCGAAATGTTTTTTTGGAAATTCTGTTTTGGAAGTAAAAGTCAAGCAATAAATTTGACATTGACACATGGAAAGTAATAAAAACACAGCTTGAGGGACAGCAATATAATAATTATAGATAGGATTCAGGTACAAGAAGCAAGCACATCACATTGCACAATGATTAAAGGGGTCAGGACTAGTTATTATTATTCATTATTATTTAAAGCTCAAATGTACCCTATTTTCTTTCATATGTCCATTTCGTTATATGAAGTTTGCCTGCCTGCAGCCACCACCAGGGGGAGCTCTATGAAGATGGATATATGAAAACTAAACATCCTCCCCAGCTTTAGTGTGTACATAGAGATAGCTGACCCCCCTCTCCCACTGGACTTCTTAATCCAGATTGAGACGCCATGTAAAATCTGATCAACTCCTCCTGCTCCATAACATGCTGCCTGCAGACAGGACATTACGTACAATGCTCTATAACATGCTGCCTGCAGAATGGAAACTACATGCAATCTGCTCAGCTCCCCCTGCTCTATGACATGCCGCCCGAAGGAAGGATGCTAAGTCTAATTTAATTTAATCTAGTTTAATCTACTTCACTTCTCTTGCTCTATAGCACGCTTTTTACAGATAGGACTCCATGTAGCTCAGCTCAATCTACTCTATAACATGCTATCTGCAAATAGGACACTACGTACAATATTTTCAGCTCCTCCTGCTCTATAACATGCTGCCTGCAGAAAGTACACTACATGCAATCTACTCAGCTCCCCCTGCTCTATAACATGCTGCCTGCAGATAGGGCACTATATACAATCTGTTCAGCTCCTCCTGCTCTATAACATGCTGCCTGCAGATAGGGCACTATATACAATCTGCTCAGCTCCTCCTGCTCTATAACATGCTGCCTGCAGATAGGACACTATGTACAATCTGTTCAGCTCCTCCTGCTCTATAACATGCTGCCTGCAGATAGGGCACTATATACAATCTGCTCAGCTCCTCCTGCTCTATGACATGCCGCCCGAAGGAAGGATGCTAAGTCCAATCCGCTGAGCTCCTCATGCTCTATTACATACTGCCTGCAGACAGGACGCTATATTTAATCTACTTCACTTCTCTTGCTCTATAGCACGCTTTTTACAGATAGGACTCCATGTAGCTCAGCTCAATCTACTCTATAACATGCTATCTGCAAATAGGACACTATGTACAATATTTTCAGCTCCTCCTGCTCTATAACATGCTGCCTGCAGATAGGGCACTATATACAATCTGCTCAGCTCCTACTGCTCTATAACGTACTGCCTGTAAAAAGGACACTACATGCAATCTGATTAGCTTCTCCTGCTCTATAACATGCTGCCTGCAGATAGGGCACTATATACAATCTGTTCAGCTCCTCCTGCTCTATAAAATGCTCCCTGCAGATTGGGCACTATATACAATCTGCTCAGCTCCTCCTGCTCTATAACATGCTGCCTGCAGATAGGACCCTATGTACAATCTGCTCAGCTCCTCCTGCTCTATAACATGCTGCCTGCATATAGGACACTATGTACAATCTGCTCAGCTCCTCCTGCTCTATAACATGCTGCCTGCATATAGGACACTATGTACAATCTGCTCACCTCCTTGTGATCTACATTACACAACCTGAACCTCAGACAGCATTTTCAATGTTGTTAATCTCTGTTAATGTCATTTTTTACCCTGTAAATATGAAATTCCCTGTAATACCTCCGCTTGCTGGGTATGACACCCATCTCCTCGCTGTCTCCGTCCAGCAGGACTCTTCTGGCTTGCCACCATTCATCATCCGATGCATTGATAACGTGTAGGATGTCTCCATATCTGAAGCTGAGGCCTTGGCTCGGGAGACCACTGTCCTTGCTCTTATCGTAGTCAAACATGGCTCTGAAAGAGAAGACAAAGACGTCTCAGCAACATTCAGCTGTCACATATTCCCAATGTATTACCATTAGAGGGGTAGATGGGGGTTTATACTAGCAACTTGATTGAATATATCAAAAAATTAATGTTTCCATAGTTACAGACTACAAACAATCCTCGTGTAGTCGGATTCTGCAGTTATGAGTTTCTCTCTTCCAATCTGTTCCCTTCTCACCTACCTGTAACAAGAACAGGACTCCGAAGGAAGTGGTGAACCACATACCTGTATATCCTACATTTTGTGGTTTTGTGTTTACAGCTCTAATGCAGGTCACTGTGTCTCCATGGTTACAGACTACAAATAAACCCGGTGTAGTCTGATACTCAAGTTATGCGTTATTCCTTTTTACTATAGTTTTCCGTTTACATCTGCAGATTTATGTTTATCCAGGGTTATAGATTATGGACCGATTTTCGGTAAGACAATTCTTCAGTCACAGTGTCTATCCATTATCTAAAACAATGCCTAATTATTAAACAGTGTAAATCAGGTTGAGATTTAATGGAGTGAGACATTAATGCAGCACCTGACTACATAGGGTTCATTTGTAGTCTGTAACCATGGAGATTGGGGTATAATTACGTGATAGTAGCCATATATCTGCTGCATGTATGTGTGTATGTATGTTTGCATATGGTGTGCATCATATACTGCATGTATGTATCAGTCTATTTGTATGCGTGTATGGTGTGCATATGCGGTGTAATTGCTGCATGTATGTATGTGTGTATATGTATTTGTGTATATGGTGTGCATATGTTGTGTATCTGCTGTATGTATGTGTGTATATGTTGTATTTGTGTTTGTATCTCCAGCACGTAAAGCATGGTGTGTATATTTGTATCTATGTGTATATACACTATGGGGGTCATTTACTAAGGGCCCGATTCGCGTTTTCCCGACGTGTTACCTGAATATTTCCGATTTGCGCCGATTTTTCCTGAATTGCCCCGGGATTTTGGCGCACGCAATCGGATTGTGGCGCATCGCCGCCGGCATGCACGCAACGGAAATCGGGGGCGTGGCCGAATGAAAACCCGACGAATTCGGAAAACCCGCCGCATTTTTTTAAAAAAAAAGTGTCGCGGGACACGCGCTTACCTTCACTAGGAATAGGCCGGTGAACTTCAGTGCATTCCGAAGGTCTTCAGCGCAGCAGCGACACCTGGTGGACGTCGGAGGAACTACCTTAGTGAATCCCGGCCGGACCCGAATCCACCGCAGAGAACGCGCCGCTGGATCGTGAATGGACCGGGTAAGTAAATCTGCCCCTATATGTGTGGTGTGCATATACTGTATGCATGTGTGTATTTATTGTATGTGTGAATGTTGTATGTGTACATGGTGTCTATATTATGTGTACATGCTGCGTGGATGAGTGTGTAGATGTATATGTAAGTACATAAATTTGTGTATGAGTATAGAACTATATGTGTGTGTATATAAGTATATACATGTGAGTAGGTCTACTTTTGCTTTTACATGGATAGATAAATCTTTGTATAAGAGCTGTATACTGTCCATAAAACGAATATCACTTTGAATGAAGATTTTACGAAGAAATGTCATAAAAAACAGCAAAAAAAAGTGAGTTTCAAATACTTTTGCCCTTCTTACCCCTCCTAATTCTAGAAGTGTATGAGATCCAGAGTCTCCTCCTTCCGAGGTAACAGATGTATCTATAAAATGTGTCGTCGATATCTCTCGCCTCACGGTCACCGAGCCCCAAGGAGACGCTGGGGAAGTAGTACTTTACTGCCACCAACACCCATAGCAATTAAGGGACTTGCCTGGGTCATAAAGTAAATGTGATTCTCCTTCAGTCGCGCGGACGAGCTCACAAACAGAACGGCATTAAAGACTCCCGGAGGAGAGACGCCGGTGAGATCCAGTAACGACAACGAGCTTAACGATTTACAATATGTTTCTTATGTAGGGGGTACCGGCCCTGCTAACCGTGTATCTTCAGTCTCTGGAAGCTCCTCCGTTCCTTAAAGAAGACATATCCATGCATGGAAGCACATGGTCTACATGGTCTCATACCAGAAAATAGTATTGTGCAATCATTGTGAATTCCGTTTTGTGTACACAGCTCCTATGCAGAACTATGCGTCTCCATGGTCACAGACTGCATAGAGTGATCTCGTAGTCATATTCACTTACATGCGTCCCCTATATGTTTGGTTAATAGACAGTTAGGGAGTATTTGACCATGTATCTTAGTGGCCAACCATGAAACCTAAAAAAAAAACCCCAGAGCAGAGCTACTAACAATAATATAATCAAGGGGAGAGCCTTGAAAGAAAAGCATTCGGCTTTGGAGGACTTGGAATGACCAAGTTACAGATTTTACTTGAATTATTGCAGTGTAATTCCACCTGTTGCCTGTAGAGGGTGCTGTAGGTAAAACAGGTGGACAATCACTTCCTCTTGTGGCGATCACCGTTTACGGCCCCCAGAGGAAGCTGCTTTTATAACGGGTGTATCTATGTGGCACACGGTACAATAAAATTTTTTGTTAGAGGTTTGGACTGATCTCATACTGCTCCCTGCTCGGGATTTGTTACAACTTTATGTAGACCAGTAAACTACAAGGGGGGGGGGGGGGGGGTCCACTTTCAGCAAATAATGAATGCTCGTGAAGGGGTTTTTCCCTAATACAGTCCGACAAAAGAATTACCCAAATTTTTAAAAAAATGCAATTAAAAAATAAATAAATAATAATTAAATTAAAAAAAACTAATACAATCATACAATAAATATTAATAATAATACAAAAAAACCACAACAATACAAAATAAAAAAAAGTCTAAAAACATAAAATATATAAAAACTAAGTAATAAAATAGATATATAAATACATAAATTGAAAGAAAAAACAATAAGATAAAATATAAAAAAAATAAGTCCACATGGAAATTAGGAGAGGAGGCATTTTATTCAAGGAGCAAGGTGCTACCCTGCACATCTTCCCCATCTTACTCTATGAAGCGCTATAATTTGAGGACCCAGGGAAAGCTGGGTAATAACTGACAACGATGACTCAAGGACTGGAAATTTTCTGATCCTTAAAGGACATCGACCATCAGGATTATGGATTACAAACCAAGTACACTTACATCCCGGTGGCTGCCCCCTTTATTAGGATCCACTCCCCTTTAAGCTATTTATGCCTTTGTTTTCACGAAAATAAGCTTTAAAATGAGCCTGAGGGGCTCCACACTCCATAGAAGTTAACGGAGCCTGGAGCACCTTAGGCTCATTTGCATAGTTTTTAAAGCATATATTCTTAAAAATCAATGGCATAAGAAGAGCAGATTCTGATAAAGGGGGCACACACCAGCATGTAAGTGTATTTGGTTTATAATCCATGATCCTGATGGTAAATTTCCTTGAAAGATGTACAAAATCTGGTCTTTGATCCAGCATTACTTTCATATGATTCTCCTATTTCAGATTGATGGAACCTACAGAATTTATAACTTCATGAATATAATTCCAGGTCTACAGTTCAGACTGACACTAATACAAGTAAATGGACATATTACATGATACCGGCTGTTCAACTACTATTGAAGTGAATAGGTGCTGAATTGGTGGTCAAAGGAAGTACCTGGCACCCACCACTATACTGGGAACGGAGATGGAGGGCTGCCCAGCTACCCACCCACATGAGAGCAGGGGAGACGTGGGGCCTCCAAACTGGACATGAGTGTAGGTCGTAGACATGGGACCCAGCTACCCACCCACATGAGAGCAGGGGAGACGTGGGACCTCCAAACTGGACATGAGTGTAGGTCGTAGACATGGGACCCAGCTACCCACCCACATGAGAGCAGGGGAGACGTGGGGCCTCCAAACTGGACATGAGTGTAGGTCGTAGACATGGGACCCAGCTACCCACCCAGATGAGAGCAGGGGAGACGTGGGGCCTCCAAACTGGACATGAGTGTAGGTCGTAGACATGGAACCCAGTTACCCACCCTCATGAGAGCAGTGGAGATGTGGGGCCTCCAAACTGGGCATGAGTGTAGGTCGTAGACATGGGACCCAGCTACCCACCCACATGAGAGCAGGGGAGACGTGGGACGTCCAAACTGGACATGAGTGTAGGTTGTAGACATGGGACCCAAACCTGTCACAAAATAGTTGTCATGCACACCTAAAATCAATGAATGCTGAATGCTGGACTGGACATGCCCTTTAAGGATTAACTTTTCTTCATAAATAAAGATGGAAAAATTCCAAAATAACCCGAAATCTCACTTGTTAGTCATATCTCGTGACCACATGATCAGCCGCTTCTTATTACCAGGAGATTGGTCCCTCTCCGCCATAATGATTAATGGAGTACGGAGCCAGAGTAGACGGTAATATACAAAGCGGGAATACAGCGAATGGTCAGACACCATGAAAAGATGGATGTTTGGTGCTTACTAAGTAACGCAAGCGGAGCGAGGGCTCGGGACTGTCATTTTTATTCTTTTAATAGAAACTGGGACATAACCTTGAGACAAACGTATCTAAGATTTATACACCCGGCGGAAGATAAGAGGCCAAGGGGATATCTACGGAACGTCTCCATGTGCCAGAAAATCCACCATGACGGCCTATAGACAGGGAAGCGCGGTCCGGAGCAAAGAGACTATATCCAAAGTTACGTAGATAACATTCCAGGAAGAGAAATATTGAATATACATATAAACATGTATTTTTTGTCTCTCCTGAATACTGCCATACAGTGAGAAATAATACTTCCATACAGTGAGAAATAATACTGCCATACCTCTACCTGATACTAACATTTAGCTGTGTTGATGGGTCTAATCCCTACTTATGTTGAATGCACCATAAAAAGCTCTTGCCAACTGTCTTGAGTAGGCGGAGTGTGCAAAACCACACCCCAGACCGGGGGGTGGCTAACAGTTCGGAGTGGGACTTACACATCCCCATTTTACCAACAGTAAATATGTCAAGTACACAAATATATCCCACTCGATGGCAATATGGTGGCATCTACTTGACGTAAACCTCAGAGGATTGTCTAGACTGGATACATTATGACAAAGCTCACTGATCCAATGCTTACCAATACCTCCTGGTTCCATTTTGATACATAGGATACGCCTCCTCAGCCAATCACTGAATGAGGTAATTCACCAGGGCCAGTGATTGGCTGAGCAAGCATTTCCTGTGTATCAAGATGGAACCAGGAAGTAGAGGCCAGTAGAGACCAAGTTAGGTTTGGCACTCAAATTACTGGAGATTGGGTTAATTGGGTTACAAATATTCCTATTTTAAATAAAGTTGATGTGTTTTTGACAAAATATGTGCACAACTTGGTCAATCCCTTTTTGCATATGGTAAAAACGATTGGCCCAAGGTTTAATGTTATCCCCTACCCAAGTTCTAGGATATAACAAGCTGTGTAGGCTTCATTAAGACGGAGGAATGTGAACAAATGGTGTTTGGAGTTGGGCCCCCACCCATCCGCATGTTTTCCCTTACCCTGGGAAATCAAAATTTGGTCAAAATTTTGGCTTTAAAAACTAAACTTTTTTTATAGGGGTTGTTTCAGTTCCAATTTGAAAATAAGCCATAATACCTGTTTTTGGGTGGAGTTTGCATAAGCTCCGCCCTTTTTTGAGCAAGCCTTAACCAAATTTGCCAGGATCATTACCGAGATTCCGAGAATTCAAAACCATCCGGCAAATTTGGCAGTGTGGTTTCAGCCCTGTTTTCCGGAACTTTCTGTTCTCTATGGCGGGATGTCTGTTTTTGTGATGATTTGGCCGTATATTTTTTTTTTTTAAGTTGCAGAACTTTTTCCCGTCTTTGATGATTAAACTTCATTTACATAAAATAATTTTCTACAATTGTTTTTAATGAAAGCTGAATGCTTTCTGCTTAGAATACAAAACCTCTCCGCTCCTTGCCCCAGACGCATCAATGTTCTGCGGCTCCAAACACTTTGAAAGCTGCAGTTAAAATTTGATAAGCTATTAAAAGGTAAAACATTAATATTCATAAAAAATATGCAAATATGACATTTTTTATGAACAAAGGAATAAAAGGGAATGCGTTGGAACCTCCGGAGTACATGGAATTGTAAAACGTCTTGCAGTCAATACCAGCAGTCTACACATGGGGGGGCCACAGGGTGACTAGAGAACCAATGAGGCACTTGACAATATTTAGAGAGACAGTCCTGCACTCTGTCCTAGACTAGTACACAATTGATTGCTTCTGCCTGATGGAATTCTCTCAAATTTGACTGTAGAGCTAGAACAGGAAGTGGCAGTTACACTCAAGTCACTTCTGATTGGCTGTTGAAAAGTAACTTCCTGTTAAAAGAGTAGAAGGAAGTAGGACAACCAAAATGGAACAAATCTGTTATATTTTAGAGTCACTGTGACTCCAGCATGTATAGATGAAGAGTTATAGCTGGGTGGGCACTGCTATATATGGTTTTTGCTATGTGGTTGGCACTTTTTTGGGTAAATCTCTGTGGTATATCATTTCTGCTCTAGACTATTTGACCTCTACCATAGTAGCGGATAAAAGGGGGTTTTGTTGCTATTCTGGCGCATAGTGTCTTAAACCTTGCCCACTTTTTCTGTATGCCACACCCCTTTCCCACTCAGTCACACCTTCTCATGAGAGAAGTTAAATAATTGGACTAAAGAACTAAACGAACTCAACGGTTCGACCTTGCGTTTGGCAGCACATGACCTTTACTCTGTAAATCCCGTGTCCTGCTGCCTTCAGACAAGATGGACGGAGGCGTTGTTAACTCATTACTGTCTGCACACCTCCTCAATCAATTACCATCCCTAAATAGTGGTCATGCAGGAATCCTGGGCACGCCCTTAAACAACTGATGTGGGAGGAGTGATGACCGACCAGTGAGTCCTGCTGCATGAAGGTCACAGACCAGCAAACATGAAGAGCTATAATATGAGTGACCATAAGGCTTATACTTATCCTGTTAAAGTTGGAATATGTGGCCAACCCTTTAAGTCGATAATCACAGATTCTAGTTCAAGCCTTTACTACATCAACCTAGAGTGAAAAATAATATTTTATAAAATTTTTAATAACACTTTTTAAAATTAAAAATTTTTTTTCGATTTTGAATAGAATTTTAAAATTAAATATTAAATTTTAACAGCACTTTCTTAAATAAAAATATTAAAAAGAATTTCAATAGCTCTTTTTAAAAATAAAATATCTTAAAATATTCAATTAGTACTTTTTTAAATAAAATATTTGAAATTTTTATGCATTTTTCAAAATGAATTTTAACAAAATTTTACCATTTGATAACAAGTAGTGAATAAAAATGTAAAAACCTCGAGTCTTTTTTTTTTTTTAGATTTTAGGATTATCCCAGGTATAAAAAATAAAAAAATAAAAAAAAGCCCTATGGTTTACCAAAGGACAAGCAAAACTCATGTTAAAATCACGTAGACAATTTGACAATTGGAAAATGTGTCATAGTGGGATTAAAGTGTAATACCAGTCCAGTTGTAGACAAAAGGGGCGCTATTTTAAAAAAAATTCTCCAGCTTTCTCCAAGCTCTTAGAAATCTTTGGCTCTAGTATTCATATTACCAGGATGGCGGCATCACATCACAGCATTGTGCACAGTGAAAAACAGAAAAAACAATACAAATGACAGAAATGAGAAATTCTAGGCATTTTTTCAGGTCATTGAATTTTGAAAATTGCTGTGTTGTTCGCATTTATAATCCACGGTACAACTAATTACGTGTAACGTTTCGATGCGGAGTTTGGTCCGTGGAGAGGAAGAGGGAACAAAATAATCTTCGGAGGGAGAGAGAGAGTGAGTGCAACAACATCAACGCTGCGGCGCCGAGCGTTTATTTCGAGCGGATACGGAACGTAACCCCTTCTCAACAGACAACCGGCAGCAGTAGTAGTCATCTCTCAGCGCTGCGAAGGGACACACAATAAACACAATGGAGAAATGTTGTCGAGTGCCTCCGAGCAATCAGACAGAAAATAATAACAAGCACAAAAAAAAATCCTCGTCGTCCTGGGCTACGACAAATAAAGCTTGTTCCGCTGTGAAATGAACGATGCCAATTTTTTTCTTTTTTTTTTTAGTTTGCAGAAGGTTTTGTTAAAAGAGGAAATTCATCTTGGACGAGATTTTCATTACTTTGTGTAAAAAAATCTTTGAAAAAAAAAGCAATAAAACTAAAAGAGGTTATAATAGTCTTACTTCATGAAAACATCTCCATCTACCTTTCCATCTTCCTGACCATCCAAAGACAGGAAGGTCCTGGCTTCGGCCTCTGACTCGTTCGTTTTTAGATGACCCTCCAACCAGTAAACTGGATATTAGTCGAGATTCAGCTTACTCCAACCATGTGTCCAGGAACGGGACCAACTGAGCAGTCCTCCACCCATGAAGCCTATGGCACATACCCATTTGTTCGATCTTTCAATACAAGGCAAGTTTTTTGTCTCTATTTTCTGGATTTATCGAGACTGTGTGACCGGCTTAAACCGGAGTAGCTCCACAAGGGGCAAATATGCCACCATAAAAAATTTTTTGTATGCAAAGTTGTAAAGCCAAGCAGCGACCAGTCAATTCTTGAAGATGAAGGTGAAAAAGTTAGCAAGTTGTCAAAAGGGAGTGACTTGGCCAGGAACAAATTGGCTAGGTGATATGGTTACGTGAAATGGTAGAGTTACTCTAAAACTGGCAAGTGCCTATGTTGAGTTCTCAACTAAGCGAAGGGAACACCGCAAAGTGAGTCCAAGATTGTGTTAGAACAGAAGACTAGGGGTGTTAGGTGGAGACTGGTTAGCAGTGCCAATGTTGGCCCATGTCAACTGCCACAGCCGTAACTACAAGCAAAGCATCAACATTAACCATGGAGGCGAAGTAGAAGATAGCGATGGATCTGATGGTCACATGTTAAACTTATATGGGGATGACCTATCCTTGTTGCCCCAGTTATGGTCGTAGAGTAGGTATAGAATGCATTCGGATGAAGAAGAACACAGGTGAGTCGATTGGTGATGAGTGAAGGCCCAATGGTGAGATCCTGGATCCAAAAGTACAAGTGCAATACATAAAACAGTAACCGACCATAAAGTACCCAAAGATGGATATAACCAGGAACGGCAATAGGGTTGAGGCGATCGTTGTGAGTAAAGCAAGATGGTCCCAATTTCACTATTCAAGAGCTACGTGCCCACTCAATGAAAGGCCTCTATGGCAATGGGATCATGAGCATCGTAACGGATCATGGCACATTGAAAATGCGCGGACTGGTTTTTGATGATCCAAGTACATCTAGTGATGACCTGGTGCTGTTCCAGATTATGTGAAGAGAAAGACATACGGACAGTGCATGGTGAACCTTTTAGAACCGAGCAATAACCAGAGACCCACTTATAGTTTATTGCAAGGTCCAACACATGAAAGGTAATTGTTGATCATGACTCCTGCTCAGGCACAGCATTGATACAGCCTTGCGCACTCGCTAAGAGCGTGAAGACACCATAGATGTATCAGCAATGACATATAACTAGACTTGGATTTGGACCTAGAATCGGGATTTTCTCCTCCAGGTCCAGTGGGCAGCAGGAGTTCTACACATGTAATCCAAAGATCTTTGTCCTCCCCTTCTTGCAGCTATCCGCATCCGTGCCTAATGTACCGGTGACGTCGACGTCACGTATAAGAATAGCTTGCTGCAGGTTACTGCGTAAGGAGCGGCAACGGAGTTTAATGCTGTTGATGGCTGGTTTGAACAAATGGATTTAGTCTTCGTAACGTCGTACTGCGGGCGGTGCATGTGGCCACGTTTGCTGACCATTCGGATTCCAGTGCAAGGAGGTGCGCAATTCAGAGGACTCGCCCTCCCCTAGCCTAAAGGTATTTATCCTTCCAACTTCCGACTAGGGAATATACGCAAACCGGTATTTTCCCCCACAGGAGATTAGTTATGCATGGCTCTTGGCACACATGTTCCCAAAGTGTCCTTTATGTTCAAAGATCCAATGCTCTCCCAGTCCCCCCCCCCACTACATAAAAAGGAACCCACACAAAAAATGGTCCCAAAAAGGACAACTCAGTGACACTGACATAGATCATGGCATGAAGCATTGTGTGGAGCCGAAGCTAGCTAGAGTGACTGTATGTCGCTACTGGCCAGCACTGAAAGCCCTTACATGGGCCAGAGCCTAACCGAACTGAGCTCAGGTATTGGTCTGATGGATTAGGTGTTATATAAATGGACTGACTAGTAGGCAGTGGTGCGAACTCTATGGTCAAGGGTGGCAAGAGGCGGCATTCAGAGCCACTTTTGTGGCCACCAGGGCCATCGCCCAAGACACACAACAAGACTCAAACAGAATCATTCCTGCAGCTTCCAATGTAACTTAAGATTGCTGCTTTCAGTCCAATTTTGATGTTACTTCGCTACTTGGGAGTGTAGGAAGAGGGAGAATTGACAGGGCGATATCTGGAGATCCTGTGGCCCCACCATCTCTGGTACAGAGGGAAAGCTGGTATAGAAAGCTAAAATGATGAAATTTCCATCTTTTCTACTGTGTTGTGGTCTCAGGAGGCCAATATGATGAAAGTGTTGAATTGAACAGGGAGTCAGTAAGTTACTGCCTTTAATTTTTGGTTGGCACCTCGAATAAATAAGAGCGGTTTGGGTTGCAGTCTGTGCACTTGGTCTCTAAAAGGTTCGCCCTATCACTGTCCTAGTGGTTTACAAGTTATGTGTGAAAGTGAATGGCACTAGGAGTACATGAAAAGAGAAGACGAAGAAACCGGGGAGATAGCTTTACACGTCATAAAGAGGAATCCAGCAAAAGTGGCCAAAAGGTAAGAACCAGTGAACTGGCAAGTATAGGGTCATGGAAGCTGAATGATTATGTGAAGAGGAAAGCTTGCTGAGTGTTCCCATCTCAAACGAGAGATAAGCCCCGTACTGAAAATCCTTGCGATGGCTCTAGCATCAGAACCGGATATGGCAACAGTGGGATATGGCGTGATGGCTGGTGGACATAATGGGGGTCTTTACTAAGGCCCCGAATACGCATTTCCCTCCATAGTGTTACCCGAAATTTACGATTTGCCGCATTACACTGAATTGCCCCGTGGATTGTGTTCGCACGCGATCGATTGTGGCGCATCGGGCAGGCATGCACGCGACGGAACAATCGGGGGGCGTGGCCGACAGAAAACCGCGAGTATTCGGAAAACCGCGCCATTAAAACGAAAAAGTGTCGCTTCGGGGATAGCAGGCGTTAACCTTCAATGGGTCCGACGGTGGTGCATCCGGCGCTTGTGAGATGACTTTTCAGTGCGCAAGCGCCCTGGTGGACGGTGGAGGAAACGGCCTTTCATGAATCCGGCCGGACCGAATCCAGAGCAGAGAACGCGGCGAGGATCGCGAATGGGCCGGGTAAGAAATTCTGCCCCCAAGTTGTTATGCAGCATGCTTGGAACACAGTTGGGGCCAGATTACTTACACGGCCCATTACGATCCTAGCGGCGCGTTCTGCTCTGATTCGGTCGGCGGGAGTTCTAAGAAGGTATTCCTCCGCCCGTCCACCAGGTGGCGCTCACTGCGCTGAAGTCATCGCGCCGGAATGAAACACTCGGACCGGTGAAGGAAGCGCTCCAAACGCGACACTTTTTCGGTTTTTAAATGCGGACGGTTTTTTTCCGAATATGTCGGGTTTTTCGTTCGCCACGCCCCCGACCGTTCCGTCGCGCGCATGCCGGCGCCGAGTCGCGCCACAATCCCGGGGCAATTCTGGTACAATCGGCGCAAACGGACTATTCGGGAACACGTCGGGAAAACGCGAATCGGGCCCTTAGTAAAGACCCCCATTGTATAACTTACCAAAACACTTCTTAATTCCATGGATCAGAAGGGTCCGGAAATAAGAAGAGGTTTTTCTCCTAAGATCTGTGTCCAGAATCTGACTCACCTAAAAAAACCGGACTTGTTCCCATAAACTAGCAAAATAGGGTCCAAAAATGAATCTCCTTGGTCTTCAGGCTCGAAGTGGAGAGTAAATTATTTCCATCACAAAGCTCTTTTAATTACTTTTGTGATACCTGGTTTGAGAAATTGAGACATTCATGAAATAATAGTCCGTGCACCAGATGAAGACGTAAAACAGGTCTGGAACTTGAAAGGGAATATTCTTCTTGTTGGGGTATGGAGAGGGGATGGTGAGGATATTATAGATTTGGAGGAGAAGATACCATTCAAAAGTTACATGGAAACATTCTGCTGGTGGAGTCAGGTTGTTTAGTGCACTTGACCTACCATTCATGGGTTGGCCATAAATGTAATCAGATACATTGGGGGTTATGTACTAAGAGCCGATTCGCGTTTTCCCGACGGTACCCGAAATATTTCGATTTGCGCGTTGTACTGTATTGCCCCGGGATTTTGGACGAATCGAGCGACCGGATTGCTGGCGCATCGGCGCTTGGCATGCACGCGACCGGAAATTGGGGGGGGTGGGGGGGTAGCATTGGCCGAACGAAGAAACCCCGAAGGATTCGGGAAAATACCGCCGACATTTTTTTTAAAAAATGTGTCGCGAAAATTCACTACAGCTTCATCGAGGATAGGCGGTTGTATTTCATGAGGCATTCAAGCGACTTCAAGCGCAGCACGCATCTGGGGGCGGCGGAGGAACTACCATCGCATAAATCCCTCACGGACCCGAATCCAGAGCAGAGGGACGCGTCTGCTGGAACGCGAATGTGCCAGGGGAGTAAAGTAATAGTGCTCCCGATTATCTGAAACTCATGGCACCTGCGATGGCTTCTTACTGGAGGAGAGTTGTCAAAATAATAGCCTTCAAATTCCACAAAAGATTACACAAAGCACATATATTCTCAATAGGGTAGTCGGCGACTTGGAGACAAGAAACAGGGGAGCAGCTGTAGCGTTCGATAGTTAGTAGTTTGACATCATAATCACAGATTGCCAAATGACTTGTTACACCACCGTTGATACAGTTATAAGACACTATAGTACGCATCATCGTGGGCGATGGTTTCCTGGCCAGGATAGCATCGCTTAGAACAAATCAATGTACAGGTTAGCATGAGAACAATAAATAACTGAAGGAAATCTTGAAAAAAAGCGGCCGCGGCTTTGAAGAGCATATGATGAAATCTCTTTCCGCGCCCCTTGGAAGCGGACGAGAGGCTTAGGCCCTGATGTATTAGAAGGTCAGGCCTGACCGTGAAGTATGATTTTCTACTTACCGGTCTCGGTCAAATATGACACAGCATGGAAAACTTTTGCTGCTGGAGTTCTGAGCAACAGCAAAGAGGGGTGCCCACTTCAACCCCCTTGGTATGGAGATGGCAGGCTGGCCCAGGTTTCAGTGAGTGCCCTCATGGGGCCCTTTGCAGAAACTCACATAGGCGGCATTAAAAACTAACAGAAAGTCTCGGTCCCTAAAAATATCACAAACAGGCCCCTCATGGGTATTTGATATTAAACCACCCTAACACTCCTATGGTTATATATGTAATGCCACAAAGTGGGCCCAATAGCGCTTTACCCGGTATGGCAATCGGCCAAAGTAGATAAATGTACCCAATTTGTTTTATGTTAATGGAGCTTTTGGGGCGGGGGCTGGATCACAGGCACGCCTGATTTCCTAAGTTTTCCTTTATTTCGAATGTCAATCAATGCAATGGTTATTGGAGGGAAAAAAAACGGGGGCAACAGCTCTGTGGCCCCACTGTGGTACATGAAAACGGCACATACATTTGCATATAGTTAAACAACTGAATTTCTTAAAATTATAGGATTTATAGGAAACAGGAAAGGTAGATCTAGGAGAAAGCAGATGGGAGACCCTTAAGACAGTTTTTAGAATGTTGTTCGAACATGGAAACCAGTGGTCCCCAACCTTTTTTTTGCCCTCAGGGACACGGCTAGGTAAAAATATTGTCGCCAGGACTAAGTAGGGGTGGGGGGGGAGTTACAGTCTACTGGTTGCTCTTTCTAGCCAAAATGTCAAGTTTTGCATGCCCCAATAAAACCCTGTGTGCATAGCATTTTTTGCTGAAAGAAGATAGCCCCCCCAACTTCTACTATGCCAGCTGAACTAAAAAAAAAAAATACCTCACTCCCTGTTCGTCCACTGCGGCGCAGTCTCTCTTCGCTTCACCGTCAAAGATAGAACAGGTGCATACATGGATTATAGTAAGGGAGAGAAGACATGCTGCTAGGGCGAACGGGGGTGAAGGTGATGTTCTGTTTTGTTTTGTTTTTACAGAGGTTCCAGCGCCCGCTGAGTTGGGGACCACTGTTTGAATAGTGGAAGGAGACAACTGTACTGTTCCGTTAAAAAATACCCAGAAGTAAAGGAACAGAAAATACACCTAGATCCATCATTTCCATAAATACCATGTTATAAAAAAAGACACGAAAAAACATTCCCTCATCAAAGAACATCGTGACAGAAGAAAAGAAGTGATAGGATAAGAAAGGAGAAGGCCGCGTCATGTCCTCCCCGTACACACAGGCGGAATACATAACCACCGAGGAAATGTCAAAGAAATTGAATAATTATCACTGGAATAATACATAATATTAGTTTAAGTAATTCAGGAATTACTGCTGTCACCCTTTACAGGAAAGAGACTAATTGGATGAGGAAATTCACGGGGACGTGTTGTGATTCCTGCAGGTGATGCATGAAGCGTGTGAATATTTAAAGGGATACTCCAAGGATCCTCAAGGGGAACATACATGACTCTTTTATATATTTTGATTAAACTCAACTTCCCTGATTAGGAACCCGTGTCATTTCACCTAGTGATCTACATGGCGAGGAAGTGGTGGTTGCCAGACTGTCTGCCCCACATAATGACAGTTAGACTGCCCAATTAGATATTGGTTGCCAAACCTAATAGCACTGATTATACAGTAGGTGATCAGTTTATCGATCCTTCATTCTGTCGAAGGTCTCATCCTGCAGTGCCCCCACAGGTGAAATAAAGAACGAACAATTTCCCCATGATTGCTAGACGCTCTGGTCCTCACGACAGATTCATTAATGACTTCTTTCCACACTCACAGTCCACTGTTTAGTTGAATACGGGCACCCCTCTCAAATAGGAGGATAACTAGATTCAATCCCAATGAAGTGTCTACCTAATAGAGATGAGATGATACGGGCAGGTGCACACATCTGCCAGCAGTCGTTTTCTAGATAAAAGAGTGCAAAGGGTTAATACCTAAGGAAATGGGAAATTGATTTGACGAGCTCCTACGACTCTCAGGTAAGACCCTGGGTATATGTGTGGCAATACTTGATAATAGTCTGTGGTTTGTTATCTGCCTAGACCTTCATGCTTATACCAGCGCGCAATCTGAAGAAGAGCGCTGGGTATCAAACTATGGAAAAGAAGAACAACAGA
Source organism: Engystomops pustulosus (assembly GCA_019512145.1). Taxonomy (NCBI): domain Eukaryota; kingdom Metazoa; phylum Chordata; class Amphibia; order Anura; family Leptodactylidae; genus Engystomops; species Engystomops pustulosus. Next base: position 104,787 of record WNYA01000475.1, on the reverse strand, counting down.
ATTGGAGGCTATGAGACAAGCAAGGTGTCTTATCTTTGAACTGACACCTCTACGTGATGACGCAGAGTGCTGTAACCCTAGCCGCCCGCATACAGGGGGTTGCACACATTTGTGAAAACAAGTCTAAAGAGGGGATCAAGAGAACATGTGTGCAGCATAGAGTTGTTGTAACTCCGTGACTTGCAACAGTACTCTCTGGTTCAGGTAGGTCACTTCCACTCAGAACAACGGGGTAGTGTCTCATTTTTTTAAATTTTGGTCTCGGTAGGAAATAGAAAGGATTTTCGGAAGTAGATGGATCTAATGTCTGTTGCACAGGACATTTCACAGCATACGTGCCATTGATGAAGATGGTTTGACACATTGGCCACCTATATTGGCCACTAATTTGTGAAATCAACTACAATACTTTGTGATAGGTGCACAGAGGGAGTAGAGAGAACTATGCCAGCTAGAGTTGTAACGTCAGGCTGCACAGACTCTCTGTGTGTCAGGCAGAGCACTCTCCGCTAGCCACTAAAGGGGTAGGCACCCCAAAGCGGCAATGGTGTCATTGATTTTAACATCTTTGGTCCAGGTGGGAACATATGAAGAGGAGTAGATGTGATCTAACAGTTGCACAGGAATCCGGTGATTCAGCATGTGACTATCTCTGACAAAGGGGGTTGGTCACATGCTCTCTATTTTTACCAACTATTTTGGAATCAAATGCAAGTACTCGCCACAGAGGAGATAGAGAGAACGTGCCGTAAGGGGCGATTGGTCCCTTTTGGCACATTTCTAATGTGCGGAGGAAAGGACATATTGGCAATATTATAAATGCTGTTATAATGTATTTCCCACCAGTTGGTCTGCACGGTGGAGGACTCAGTGGTGGATAATACATTCTTGTCAGTGGTGGGGATTGAATTCAAGTCCCAATCCAAGTAAACACTGCAATAGGAGTTTTATGTTTCTGTTTTTGCATGGGTTCCTCCGGATCCCAGGTTTCATCTCAACTCCAAAACATTGGTAGTGTGATTTGAATGTGAACCCTATGGGGAAGGAGATTGATTGGCAAACTTGTACAGCAATGCGTGACTCGTGGCGCTATACAAATAAAGGAAATTTTATTTCAAAACGAGCATAAATGTTCCCAAATCGGTGATCGATGAGGACCAACCATTTAATGAAGGGCACGATGAACGTTGAAGTTCTGATCTACAGAGACGAAACTGTGAGCCGTTACAAATGTTGCGCTCTTAGTTCTCTTCTACTCACTTGGCACATATCACTCTGATCCGCAGGGAAGAATAGCGTAATTACAACGACTGGGCGTTGGTGGATAATACCAGAGTCTGGAGATGTGAAGTGATCACTGTACCCCTACGTATGTAACATACTACTTCACTGCCCCCATGGGAGGCTGTCTTAGAAATGACCATTATTCGGCCATGATCACTATACATGCCCTATAGACTAGGGAGACTGGCTTAACCTCATAATTCCAGAACACCATCAGGTATTAACCTTTCTCTCACGTGACCATGAAAAAACAAAACAGAAAAAAATTAACAATAACTTACACTAACTTAGGTAACAAAATGACAGATTCACTCTTCTACTACTTTCAGAAAAACCAGCATTAACCTATGTACTAACTAGAATACACCAGGGGCCACATTAAATACCCTTAAAGAAAAATCTACCATTGATTATGCATTGAGCCAAACATTGCCTTGAGATTGCTTTGTAGCTGACACTAATGCAAAGAAACCATATCTGTTTGAGTTGAGGTTGGTTTTGCTTGAAACAAACAAACAAGTCTAAATCAAGGACCTTGGGAAATTGGGTTGATGCTGCTTGCAGTTTATAACACATTACACAGAGCGTCTGCCACTGTCCAGAACAGGAGTTATCAACTGCGGATCGACTCATACCCACAGCAGTGGAGGGAGGTTGCAAGCAATTGATAACTTCTGCCTGTCGGGCACACACAGTGTTGCATCCTTTTTGGAGCAGTGCATATTAGGGAAAGAGGAGAGCTCACGGAGCAGCCCCAGGGATTAAACAAGATGTGTTCTTGCATCCAGTTTCGCTACAGCATTCTCAAGGTATGTTTGGTTCATAATTTGCATGTGGAATGTCAAAGGTAGATTTTCTTTAAAGACCACCAGGGGTTATTCGTATGTTACTGCACATATCTGGGTGCTATTTATCACTTTATTACATAATTACATTGGCCAGATATGTTAATGGCTTCTATTTATGGCCGTACAATAATAGGTCCTACATCCATCTCTGCTTGCGGGTCAGTGAAAATCATGTCTGGTTCATTTTTGATCTGTATACTTCAAGTCACATATATAAATATAAAACAGGGTTGGTGGCACACTGAGTCCAGTTACATGATCAGGTGTAAGCCTTCAGGTTTCCATTCAAATGACAGCAAGCACAATAAACAAAAAAAATAGTTTTTTACGGAATCTGCAAGGATTTTTTATTGTACAAAGAAGTGGAGTAATAGTCCTTTTTAAATGAGCAAAGTGAAGTTTTTCCTATACTTTAATGATAGGCCACACACAATCATCCTCCGCTATCTGCGCTCGCAAGAGATTCGCCTGCTTGTGATGGGATTTAAGGTGTTGAGAGTCTGTGCGCTCGCCCAAGAGGGTTTTATTCAGGGGTTGATGCCATTATCTTCACAAGCCAAACGGACTCAATAAATTCCTGGAATGCGGCGAATGCTCTGGAGTGACTACAAGATAACGGACAAGGCGCGTAGATCTAACCGCAGAGCGTCTGCAGGGAGGGGCAGATGGGAAAGGGTAACAAATGCTCGCACTTATATGGACGGCGGGAGGAATAGAAGCGGGAGTAGCCACTTGTATTTTAGACCGTGAGGACTCCTAAGTATCAACGACCCCGTCTCCTGACCCACTTCTTAAAGGAAATGTAGCAATGCAGATCAGAAGAAGGTTTATCTTTTCATTAGTTTTATTTTCAGTTTATTTGGATTGAGGTAGGTTTTATAGAAAAAATTTTAGACATAGTACAGGTGTAGTGGTAACATATAAAAAACGTAATTCGATTATGTAAGTGTGCGCAGTTGTGGTAACCCTATTAAGTAGTTACTGTGATATATAGGGCAGTGCTAGTGCCCATATTACAAAGGTAGTTACTGATATGTAATGTGGTATGCGCAGTTGTGGTAACCCATTATGTACAAAAGAGTAAGTTACTACATGTATACCGTGGTGCGCAGGTGTGCTAACCCATTATTACAAAACAGGTATGTTAATATGTACATGTGGTTGCGCAAGTGTGCTAACCCATTATTACAAAAGGTAGTTATATATGTAATGTGGGCGCGCAGTGTGGGTAGCCCATTTTTGTTACAAAAATGAAGTTCTATACTGTTACATGTGGGGCCACAGTGTGGTAACCATATTTACCAAAAACATAAGTACGATTATGTAAGTTATGTGGGCGCAGTTGGTGGCTAACCCATATTTATAAAAAAGGAAGGTGTCATTCGGACTGTCACCTAGATTTATCATCCTAAGTCCAACAGAATGTGCACCACGTTCCAGTTAAAGTCCCACCAAAAAAAGGTTAGTGCACCGGGTCGAGAGAAAGTGAAAGGGGGGCCAGAATAATGCCTGAAGAACTGCGCACCCATAAATCATGAATCTGGCGCCCAAGCACTATACCACAGACAACTGCACATAGTAACAGACTGCATGTTCTAGTAAATGTGGGCATGGTTAGATGGGAACCCACTTATTTATATAAAAAAGGGAAACTTACTATATGTAAATGTGGTGAGTGCTCAGGTGGTACACCATTGATTTATATTGAAAAAAAAAGAAATTACTATATGTACCATGTGGTGCGCAGTTGGTAACCATGTATATTATGAAAAGGAACTTCTAATTATGTACATTGTGGTGCGCAGTGTGGTAACCCATTTATTATTATGAAAAAGGAACTTACTATACTGGACATGTGTGTGAGCAGGTCGGTACATACTTATTGCAAAATTGAAAGTTCACTATAGGCATATGTGGCCGCTCAGTGTTGGTAACCTATTCATTTATTATGGGAGAAAAGGATTTACTATAGTACATGTGGTGCTCAGTGTGTAACCAATTTTTATTTATTAAAATTAAACGAAAGTTACTTATAGTACTGTGGTGCTCCTGTGTAAACCCATTTATTTATATGAAGGGCTTTTAACATGACAGTGTGGTAATATTTTAGAAGGACTTATATAGTACATGCGATTCACTCAGGTGCTTATTTGTTTAAAAACCCTTATTTCGAAGTGTGGTAAACCTTATGTAAAAACCTAACTTACTATATGTACTGAACGTGCGAGTGTGGTAAACCATTATTTACTTACAAAACCGAAAGTTACATATGTAGTATTGTGTGTGGCGCCAGATTGGCAACCCATTTATGTCTTATTAGGCTTTTATTTTCTTACTTGTTAATTTATTCCAGTAGGTTTATGTTGTTGTACATTGAAGCAGATATCTAAGCAGTGTTATTCTTCAATGCAAGTGTAAATAAAATGTATTTCGTAATAATCCTCCGTACCTCACAAATGAAAACAAAATAAGGATAATAAGTGGATTTGTCTAAAGGAGACATCCTTTGTGGACGATGATTCTACTTGTGTTCGTAGTTACTCCATCTCTTCAAAAAAAAAAAAAGTACAAGAGAACAAACTCGAGGGGGAACATGTCATCACGCTGACGTTTGTCAGTAGGAAGTTGTGAGGAATGACTACAGGTGCTCCGGCTCCTCAATGATTCCATTCAAGATCAACGAGACGTTCACAGATTCCAAATCCTGACCAGATGAGTGATAATACAGAAAAAGTGTTGAGAGGAGACGCAGATCTCCAAGGACTACCGCAACACCATCCACCTGTCATAGGGTTTGTAACACTGTTACATAGTCGGAAGATCCCTGGACCCTCTTATACACAAAGAGGGAGGGGACCTCATGTATCCAATCATGCACTGCGATGTATATCAATAGCAAATATGACAGGATCTGCTGTACTTGGTACTTACAAGGACAATAGTAGCCTATATTGCAGGGGCTGATTAAGGAGTGATTTTATGGGGCATATAAGTTTACAGTCGACTAGGGCTAGTTTGTATTGCCTTATAGTTTTGTACATAGGGGGCGATCTACTTAGTAGTTGAGTTATATTCTTGTTTGTTACTTAGGGTGGGCGCCAGCGTTGATATTATGTAGTCCGTCATAGGGGAGTATTTGAGTATATCAACTATACGGGCGCTATGTAGATATTCTCTCTAGCCCTAGTAGTCTAGTGTCGATCTTGTACTTTGTACCTACGGGCCCCGGTACCCTCCATGTCAGTCATTACTTTAGGCAAAGCTTATTAAGTATTATATTTCCCCTCTGTACATAGGGGCCGTATTATAGTAGTTATATGCTTCACGGAGCAGTACAACTGAGAGGTATCTCGTGTACATTACGGGCACGCTATTGTTTGGAGTTCTCTTGTAATAGGGAGCAGTATTATAGTAGTTAACTTTGTACATAGGGACATTAGTAGTATTCTGTAATGAGAATTAGTTATATTCTTGTACATAGGGGACAGTATGATGAGTAGTTATATTCTTGTACATAGGGGCAAGTATTAATAGTAGTTATATTCTTGTAATAGGGGGCAGTATTAGTAGTAGTTATATTCTGTCATCGGGGGCAGTATATAGTAGTTGTATTCTTGTACATAGGGAGCGATTATAGTAGTTATATTCTTGGACATGGGGGACAGTATTATAGTAGTATATTTGACATAGGGGGCATTATTTATAGTAGTTCTATTCTTTGTACATAGGGGGCAGTATTCTATAGGTTAAGTCTTGTACATAGGAGCAGTATAGCTTAGTTATATTCCTGTACATAGGGGCAGTAGTATAGTAGTTATATTCTTGTTACATAGGGGGCAGAGTATTATAGTAGTAATTTCTTGTAAATAGGCGCTTTGCAAGTATTATTGTTATATTCTGTACAATTAGAGGCAGTAGTATAGTAGTTTATTCCGTACATAGGGGGACAGTATATATTAATTTATATTCTTTGTACATCGGGGGCAGTATTTAGTAGTTATATTCTTGTACATAGGGGGCAGTAGTATTATAGGAGTGATATCTTTGACATAGCGAAGCGGTCATATAGTAGTTCTATCTTGTAACATAGGGGACAGTATTATAGTAGTTATATTCTTGTTACATAGGGGGGGACAGTATATCGTCGTTTATATTCTTGTATATAGGCGGGCCAGTAGTATAGAAGCATATTCTTGTACATAGGAAGCAGTATATAGAGGTTATATTCGTACATAGGAGGCAGTTATTATGGTAGTTATATTATGTAAATCGGGGCAGTAGGGGGGCAGTATTATCAGTAGTGATATCTCTGTAAAACATAGAGGGCGAGGATTGTAGTAGTTATAGTTTGTACTAGGGGGCCGTATTATATTAGTATAATTCGTTACATAGGGGCAGTATTATAGTAGTATATTATTGTACATAGGTGGCAGTATTATAGTCGCCTATATCTTGATAAAAGGGGGGAAGTATTAAGTAGTCTATTTTGTACATAGGTGTGGCAGTATTATAGTAGCTTCTTTTTGTACATAGGGGAAGTATTATAGTAGTTATATCTTGTACATAGGGGGGCAGTATAAGTGTATATTCTTGTAATAGGGGGCAGTATTCAGTATTATAGTAGTAGATTCCTGTAAATAGGGGGCAGTTATTATAGTGGTATATTCTTGTACATAGGTGGCAGTATTATTAGTAGTATATGTTGTACAGAGGGGCAGTATTATCACCTTAAGACGGAGGTTTTCCGGCTCATTTATTCGCCCTCCAACTTCAAACATCCATAACTTTTTCATTTTTCCGAGTACAGACCTGTGTGTGAGGGTTATTTTGTTGCGTAACAAATTTGAACTTCCGTATGTTATTTATTTAACTGCCGGGTATGCGAAGCTGAAAAAAAAATTCCAAAATGGGGAAAAAATTGAAAAAAAACCGCACGTGCGTCACGTTCTTGTGGGCTCAGTTTTTACAACTTTTAACTCTCTCGCGCCAAATAAACGCACTACTTATTCTTGGTTCGGTGCGATCGCAGGTGTGATTGCCCCCCCCCCATTATATAGGGTTGTATGGTGGTTTAATACATTTTCAACAATTAAACGATGTGTACAAAAAGAAAAAAAAAAATTTTGCCATATTCTGACGCTAATAAAACTTTTTCATACTTTGGCGCACAGGAAAGGTGTGGGGGGTCTTTTTGCGACAATGAGCGACGTTTCATTGCTACATTTTGACTGGTCTGTGCGGACCTTTGATATTTTATTTCATTTTTTATGTTAGTAAAAAGGTTTGTTGTAAAAGTCGCCACGCATTTCGGACATTTGGCGCCAGTTACAGCCTGGAGGTCACCGCCGGCCGTAACAGTTTTATATTTCATAGCGCGGGCATTTGGACGCGGGCGATACCTAATCTGTCTGTGATTTTACTGTTTGTATGTTTTATTCCGTCTAGGGAAAGGGGGTGATTTGAACTTTTAATATTTTATTATTTTTTTTATTTTTTAAACTTTTTTTTTCTTTTTTTGTCAAATTATTTAGACCATCTAGGGACATAACCCTCAGTGATCAAGATCGTCCTACATATATGAAATACTACTATTGCACTCTATGGAGTTTGTGCAGGTCTTACATTACATGAGCCACTGGCTCATTGTAACGAACATGAAATAAACATGTCGCTGTGTCAAGAGAGACCCGAGGCTACCATGGTACCGATCGGCCACAGAGCCGTTCGGGGCCGTGGCGATTCGAAAAAAAGATGGCGGCGCCCGCGCGCCGCCGTCTTTTAAACGCCGCCCGCGGACTTTGCGGGCGGCGTTTAGAGGGTTAAATAGCGAGATCGGTGCAAGAACCGACAGCGGTTCGGTTATAGAGGTGGGGGTTTGTGCACACATTGCAAAAACCCCCACCTCGATGCAAGAGGACTCCAGGCAGCGTGAGCCCTCTTCATACTTCCCTTATACCTCGCGCAGTAGCGCACGGCGCAGAGCGTTAAGGCGTTATAGTAACTTCTATTCTTTTGGACATAGGGACAGTATGTGGTATAGTAGTTATATTCTTGTACAGAGGGGGCAGTATTATAGTAGTTATATTCTATACAGGGGACCGTATTAAGTAGTTATATTATTGTACATAGGAAGCATATTTTATTAGTTATATTCTGTACATAGGGGCAGATTATCGTAGTTATATTTCTTGTACATAGAGGGCAGTATGATAGAGTTATATTCTGTACATAGGCGGCAGTAGTCAGTCAGTATATATCGGTTATATTCCTATACATAGAGGCGCCGTATTATGTAGTTTGTTATGTACTAGGGGGATAGTATTATATAATTATTCTGTACATAAAGGGGAGTAGTAGTATTATAGTAGTTTATATCTTGTACATAGGGGGGAGGAGTATTATAGTAGTATATTGTGTACATAGGGGGCAGAATTATAGTCGTTATATTCTTGTAAATAGCGGAGCCAGTATATAGTAGGTATATTCTTGTACTAGGGGCAGTATATAGTAGTTATATTTTGTACAAGGGGCCCAGGGCAGTATTTAGGAGTTATATTCTTGTACATAGGGGACAGTATTTAGTAGTTATATCTTTTGTACAATGGGACAGTATTATAGTAGTTATATCTTGTCTATAGGGGGCAGTTTTTTAGAGCTTATATTCTGCTACATAGAAGCAGTATTATAGGAGTTATTTATGTAGATAGGAGGGGCAGTATTATGGTAGTTATATTCTTGTACATAGGGGGAGTACTATAGTAGTTATATTCTTGTACATAGAGGGGCAAGTATTGTTAGTAGTTATAGTCTGTGTACATAGGGGGCAGTATGATAGTAGTTATATTCTGTACATAGGGGCAGTATATAGTAGTTATTCTTGTACATAGTGGCAGTAGTTAGTAGCTATATTCTTGTACATAGGGGGAAAGTATTAGAGTAGTTATAATTCTGGTACAAGTGGGCAGATTTATTAGTAGTTATATTTGTACATAGGGGGTTTGGGGGCCCGTATTAGAGTAGTTATATTCCGAGACATAGGGGGCAGGATTATAGTGGTTATTTCTTGTAAGAGGTGGCAGCTTATAGTAGTTTATATTTCTTGACACAGGGCCGTGTTATAGTAGTATAAAAAGAATTTCAATAGCTCTTTTTAAAAATAAAATATCTTAAAATATTCAATTAGTACTTTTTTAAATAAAATATTTGAAATTTTTATGCATTTTTCAAAATGAATTTTAACAAAATTTTACCATTTGATAACAAGTAGTGAATAAAAATGTAAAAACCTCGAGTCTTTTTTTTTTTTTAGATTTTAGGATTATCCCAGGTATAAAAAATAAAAAAATAAAAAAAAGCCCTATGGTTTACCAAAGGACAAGCAAAACTCATGTTAAAATCACGTAGACAATTTGACAATTGGAAAAGTGTCATAGTGGGATTAAAGTGTAATACCAGTCCAGTTGTAGACAAAAGGGGCGCTATTTTAAAAAAAATTCTCCAGCTTTCTCCAATGCTCTTAGAAATCTTTGGCTCTAGTATTCATAATTACAGGAAGGCGGCATCACATCACAGCATTTCACTAGTGAAAAACAGACAAAAACAATACAAATGACAGAAATGAGAAATTCTAGGCATTTTTTCAGGTCATTGAATTTTGAGAATGCTGTGTTGTTCGCATTTATAATCCACGGTACAACTAATTACGTGTAACTTTCGATGCGGAGTTGTCGTGGGGAGAGGAAGAGGGAACAAAATAAATCTTCGGAGGGAGGAGAGAGAGCGAGTGCACAACTCAACGCTGCGGCGCCGAGCGTTTATTCGAGCAGGTACGGAACGTACCCCTTCTCAACAGACAAACCGGCAGCAGTACCGTAGTCATCTTCAGCCGCTCGAAGGGACACACAATAAACACAATGGAGAAATGTTGTCGAGTGCCTCCGAGCAATCAGACAGAAAATAATAACAAGCACAAAAAAAATCCTCGTCGTCCTTGGGCTACGACAAATAAAGCTTGTTCCCGCTGTGAAATGAACGATGCCAATTTTTTTCTTTTTTTTTTTAGTTTGCAGAAGGTTTTGTTAAAAGAGGAAATTCATCTTGGACGAGATTTTCATTACTTTGTGTAAAAAAATCTTTGAAAAAAAAAGCAATAAAACTAAAAGAGGTTATAATAGTCTTACTTCATGAAAACATCTCCATCTACCTTTCCATCTTCCTGACCATCCAAAGACAGGAAGGTCCTGGCTTCGGCCTCTGACTCGTTCGTTTTTAGATGACCCTCCAACCAGTAAACTGGATATTAGTGCGAGATTCAGCTTACTCCAACCATGTGTCCAGGAACGGGACCAACTGAGCAGTCCTCCACCCATGAAGCCTATGGCACATACCCATTTGTTCGATCTTTCAATACAAGGCAAGTTTTTTGTCTCTATTTTCTGGATTTATCGAGACTGTGTGACCGGCTTAAACCGGAGTAGCTCCACAAGGGGCAAATATGCCACCATAAAAAATTTTTTGTATGAAAAGTTGTAACAGCAAGCAAGGCGACCAGTCCAATCTTGAAGATGAAGGTGAAAAATTAGCAAGTTCAATAAGGAGTGACTCTGGACCAGGAAACAAATTGGCTAGGTGATATGGTTACGTGGAAATGGTTAGAGTTATCTCTAAAAACTGGCAAGTGCAGTTGAGTTCTCAAGTTTAAGCGTAAGGGGAACACCGCAAAAGTGGTCCAAGATTTGTGTTAGAACAGAAGACTAGGGGTGTTAGGTGGAGACTGGTTAGGTGCCCAATGTTGGCCCATGTCAACTGCCACAGCGTATACAAGCTAAGCATCGAGAATTAACCATGGAGCGAAGTAGAAAGATAGCGACTGGTCTGATGGTCACAGTTAAATATATGGATGACCTAGTCTTGTCCCCAGTTATGGTCGTAGAGTAAGGTAACTAGAATTGCATTTGATGAAGAAGGAACCAGGTGAGGATTCCGTTGTGATGGTGAAGGCCAATGGTGAATCCTGGATCCAAAAGTACCAAGTGCAATATATAAAACAGTAACCACCCAAAAGTACCCAAAGATGGATATAATCCAGGAACTGCGCAATAGTGGTTAGGCGATGTGTGAGTGACAACAAGAATGGTCCAATTGTCACTATTAAGAGCTACTGCCCACTCAATGAAAAGGCCTCTATGCAATGGGACATGAGCATATCGTAGCTTGGATCATGGCACATTGAAAATGCGCGGAACTGGTTTGATGATCCCAAGTACATCTAGTGATGACCTGGTGCTGTACTCCAGTATATTATGTGCAAGAGAAAGACATAGGACAAGTGCATGGTGAACCTTTTTAGCCATGCAAACTCAACCAAGAACCCACTTATAGTTTATTTGCAAAGGTGCCAACACATGAAATGGTAATGTGTTGATCATGACTCCTGCTCGAGGCAACAGCTCTTGATACATGTGGACACTCGCTACAGATGAGACACATAGAGTGATCAGCAGATGGACCATATCATGACTAGATGGTCTTCAAGGGATCCTAGAATCAGGATTCGTTCAATGCTCCGGCCCAGTAACAGGGCAGCTAGGATGTTACAAGTGGATAATCCAGAGATTTATGTCCTAGCCCCTTTCTCCTACCCGTCCTAGCCTACCGCTACACGGATGAGTCACTGTCACGTATAAAATTAGCCTGCTGGGTACTGCGGTAATAGAGCGAAGAACTGGAGTTTCCAATGCTGTTGATGTTGTGACAGATACTTGATCTTCTCTCACGTGTGTATCTAGGCGGAGGTCCTGTGTCACGTTTTGTGCATCATTCATTCACGTGCAAGAGGTGCCGCATTCTGAGTTAGCCCTCTCACATGCCTCAAAGTTATTTTGATTTCCCAACTTCGCACTGGCGGATATAACGCAAGAACCGGTATCCCCCCAAGGATCTAGTTATGATGGCTTCCTTGCGCACAATGTTCCCAAATTGTCCTTTAGTTCAAAGATACCAAAAGCGTCTCCCCAGTCCCCCCCCCACTAATAAAAAGGAACCCACACCAAAAAAGTGGCCCAAAAAGGACAACTCAATGACATGACATAGAATCATGGCAATGAAGATTGTGTGGAGCCGAAGCTAGCTAGAGTGACTGTATGTGCTACTGGCCAGCACTGAAAGCCCTTACAATGGGCCAGAGCTCTACCGAACTGAGCTCGGTATTGGTCTGATGGATTAGTGTGTTATATCACTATGGATCTGACTAGTGGCAGTGTGCGAACCTATGGCCAGGGTGGCAGATGGCGCATTCAGAGCCTTTTTGTGGGCCACCGGGCCATCGCCCAGACACACAGGACAAGACTCAAACAGAATATTCCTGCAGCTCCGAATGTAACTTAACGATTGCTGCTTTCAGTCTATTTTGATATTCACTTCGCTACTTGGGACGTTAGGAAGAGGGAGAATTAGAGGGCGATACTTGGAGACTCCTGTGGCCCCACCATCTCTGGCTACAGAGGGAAAGCTGTATAGAAGCTAAAATGATGAAATTCCATCTTTTTACTGTGTTGCTGGTCTCAGGACGGCAATATGATGAAAGTGTTGTTGAACAGGGAGTAGTAAGTTACTGCCTTTAATTTTTGGTTGGCACCTGCGATATAAATACAAGGGTGTTGGGTTGCCAGTCTTGGCACTTGGTCTCTAAAAGGTTCGCCTATCACTGTCCTAGTGCGTTTACACAGTTATGTGATGAAAGTGAATGGCACTAGGAGTACATAGGAAAATGAAGAGACAGAAGAAACCAGGGGAGATAGACTTGTAGCAGTAATTAAAGAGGAATCCAGCAAAAGTGGCCAAAAGGTAAGAACCAGTGAACTGGCAACTATAGGGTCATGGAAGCTGAATGATTAGTGAAGAGGAAAGCTTGCTAGAGTGTTCCACATCTCAAACGAGAGATAAGCCCCGTACTGAAATCCTTGCGATGGCATCAGCATCAGAACCGGATATCGACAACAGTGGGATATGGCGTGACTGGCTGGTGGACTAATGGGGTCTTACTAAGGCCCGAATAGCATTGTTCCTCATACGTGTTACCCGTAAATATTCGATTTGCCGCACGATTAACTGAATTGCCCCTGGATTGTGTTCGCACGCGACGATTGTGGCGCATCGGCGCAGGCATGCACGCGACGGAACATCGGGGGGCGTGGTCCGACAAGAATAACCCGTGTATTCGGAAAAACCGCCGCCATTATAAAACGAAAAAGTGTCGCTTGGGGATAGGCTTAACCTTCACATGGTCCGAGGTGGTGCATTCCGGCGCGGGTGAGATGATTTTCAGGCGCAGAAGCGCCCTGGTGGACGGTGGCAGAAAACGGCCTTCATGAATCCGGCCGGACCGAATCCAGAGCAGAGAACGCGAGCGGGATCGCGAATGGGCCGGGTAAGTAAATCTGCACCCCAAGTGTTAGCAGCATGCTGTGAACACATTGGGGCCCAGATTACTTACACGGCCATTCGCATCCTAGCGGCGCGTTCTGCTCTGGATTCGGTCGGCCGGGATTCTAAGAAGGTAGCTTCCTCCGCCCGTCACAGGTGGCGCTGCGATGCGCTGAAGTCATCGCGCCGGAAGTGAAACATCGGACAGGTGAGGTAAGCGCTACCAAAGCACGCGCACACTTTTTCGGTTTATTAAATGCGGAGGTTTTCCGAATATGTCGGGTTTTCGTTCGCCACGCCCCCGACCTTCCGTCTGCGCGCATCCGGCGCCGAGTGCGACCCAATCCCGGGCAATTACTGGTACAATCGGCGCAATCACGAGACTATCGGGACAACGTCGGGAAAACGCGAATCGGGCCCTAGTTAAAGGACCCCCATTGTATAACTTACCAAAACACTCTTAATTCCATGGATCAGAAGGGTCGGAAATAAGAAGAGGTTTTTCTCCTATAAGCTGTGTCCAGAATCTGACTCACCTAAAAAACCGGACTTGTTCCATAAAGCTAGCAAAATATGGCGTCCAAAAATGAATCTCCTCTGGTCTTCAGGCTCGAAGTGGAGAGTAAATTATTTCCTCACAAAGCTCTTTTAATTTACTTTTGTGATTACCGGTTTGAGAAATTAGACATTTCATGAATTAATAGTCCGTCGCACACAGCATGAAGCGTAAATGACAGGTCTGGAACTTGAAAAGGGAATAATTCTTCTGTTGGGTAGTGGCTAGATGGAGGAGGTGGGATATGATAGCTTTGGAGGCAGAAGATACCATCAAAAGTTACCATGGAAACACTTACTGCGTGGAGTCATGGTTTGTTTAGGCATACCTACATCTGGTTGGCATATGTAATCAGATACATTGGGGGTTATTATAAGAGCCCGATCGCGTTTTCCCGACGGGTACCCGAAATCATTTCCGATTTGCGCACGTTGTACTGTATTGCCCCGGGATTTGGCGTCGAGCGACCGAGATGTGGGCATTCGGCGCTGGCATGCATCGCGACGGAAAATTGGGGGGAGGGGGCGGGGGTGCATGGCGAACGAAAAACCCGAAGGATTCGAGAAAAACCGCCGCATTTTTTTTAAAACAATGTGTCGCGAAAGTTGCATACAGCTCATCGCAGGATTAGCGGTTGTATTTCTGAGGCATTCAGCGACTTCAAGCGAGCACGCCACTGGGTGACGGCGGGTGAACTACCATCGCATAAATCCTACGGACCCGAATCCAGCGCACGAGGAGAAGCGCCTGCTGGACACGCGAATGTGCCAGGAGGTAGTAAAGTAAATGCTACCCGTTATTCTGAAACTCATGGCACCTGCGATGGTTCTCTACTGGAGTGAGATTGTCAAAATAATAGCCTTCAAATCACAAAGATTACACGAAAGCCATAATTCCAATAGGGTGTCGGGTGGTAGACAAGAACAGGGGGAGCTGTAGGTTGCGAAGTAAGATTAGTTGACACATACTCACAGATTGCCAAAGTACCTCGTTACACCACCGGGATACAGTTCATAAGACATCTAGTAGTACGCATCATCGTGGGAGAATGGTTGATCCTGGCAGACTAGCATCTGTTAGAAACAAATAATTGTACAGGTTAGAATGAGACAAATAAAATAACTGAAGGAATCTTGACAAAAAAGCGCTCGCGCTTTGATGAGATATGATGAAATTCCTATCCCCGCCCCTTGGAGAGGATCGAGAGGCTTAGGCCACTGATGTATTAGTAAGGTCGACCGTGCGTGAAGTATATCATTTCTAACATGTACGGTCTCGTAAATATGCACACAGCATGGAAACTTTGCTTGGCGAGTTCTGGCCACAGCAAAGAGGAGTGCCCACTTCCAACCCCCTTGGTAGGAGCATGGCAGGCTGCCCAGCGTTTCAGTGGTGCCCTCAGGGGCCCTTTGCCGTAACTCACCATAGGCGGCATAAAAACTGACAGCAAAGTCTCGGTTCCCTAAAAAATCCAAAACAGGCCCCTCATGGGTTATTTGATATTAAACCCCCCTAACACTCCTTGGATATATGTACTGCCACAGTGGGCCAATAGCAGCTCCTTACCCGGGTTATGGCAATCTGGCACAAGTAGATAAATGTACCCAATTTGTTTTATGCTTAATGGAGCTTTCGGGCGGGAGGCTGATCACAGGCACGCCTGATTTCCTAGTTTTCCTTTTATGGAAGTCAATCAATGCATTAGGTCTATCAAAAAAAAAAAACGGGCAACTCGTGGCACCCACTGTGGTACAAAAAAAGGGCAATACATTTGCATATAGTTAAAAACTGAATTTGTCTCTAAAATTATAGATTTCAATAGGAAACAGGAAAGGTAGATCTAGGAAAGCAGATGGGAGACCCTTTAGACAGTTTTAGAATGTGTTCAACATAGGGAAAACCAGTGTCCCCACCTTTTTTTGCCCAGGGAACGGCGTGGTAAAATATATTTCGCCCAGGACTAGTAGGTGTGGGGGGGGAGTTACATGTCTCTGTTCTGTTTCTAGCCAAAATATGAAGTTTGCATGCCCCAATAAAACTCCCTGCTGTGCCTAGCACTTTTTGCTAGAAAAGAAATTAGCCCCACTTCTACTATGCCAGCTGCACTAAACAAAAAAGAATACTCACATCCCTGTCTCCACTGCACCAGCTCTCTTCGCTCACCGTCATAATAGAACAGGTGCATTACATGGAATTATTAGTATGGGAGAGAGACATGCTGCTAGGGCGAACGTGGGGGAAGGATATTCTTTCTTTGTTTTGTTTTTACAGAGGTTCCAGCGCCGGCTGAGTTGGGGACCCATGTTTAGACATATGCGAAGGAGACAACTTGTATGTTCCGTTAAAAAATACCCAGAAGTAAAGGAACAGAAAAACACTGATCCCATCATTTCCATAAACTACATGTTTATAAAAAAAGACCGAAAAAACATTCCTCACAATAAGAACATCGGGACAGCAAGAAAAGAAGTGATAGGATAAGAAAGGAGAAGGCAGCGTCATTCCTCCCTCGTACACACAGGCCGGAAAATACGCACCGAGAGAAATGCAAAGAAATTGAATAAGTTTTATCATGGAATAATCACATAATATTAGTTACAGTATTCAGGATTATTACTGCTGTCACCCTTTACAGGATAAGAGACTAATTGGCTGAGGAAATTCATGGGACGTGTGTCATTCTGCAGGGATGCCATGATCGTGTAATATTTAAAGGGATAGCTCCAAGGCCCAGGGGAACATACATGATCTTTATATATATCTTTGTTAATACTCACTTCCCTGATTAGGAACCCCGTGTCATTTTCACCTATGATCTAATGGCAAGGAGAGTGGTGGTTGCCAGACTGTCTGCCCCACACTAATGACAGTAGACTGCCCAATTAGATATTGGGTGTCCAACCTAATAGCACTGATTAATACAGTAGGTGATCAGTTTATCGGATCCTTTCATTCGTCGAAGTGTCTCATCCTGCAGTGCCCCCAAGGTGAAATAAGAACGAACAAGTTCCTCCACTGATTGCAGACGCTCTGGTCCTCCGACAGATGTCATTAACTGATCTTCTTTCCACACTCACAGGTCTCACTGTTTAGGTCTGAATACGGGACCCCTCAAATTAGAGGAAACTAGATCAATCCCAATGAACGTGTCTACCTAATAGAGATGAGATGATACGTGGCAGGTGCACAACATTCGCCACAGTCTTCTAGATAAAAGGTGCAAAGGGTTAATACCTAAGGAATGGGAAATGGATTTGACGGATCGCCTACACTCTCAGTAAGACCCTGGTATATGTGTGGCAATACTATGAAATAGTCTGTGGTTTGTTATCTGCCTAGACCTTCAGCTTATACCACGCCAATATGAAGAAGAAGAGCTGGGTATCAAACTATGGAAAAGAAGAACAACAGAATTGAGTGCTTATGAGACAAGAGGTGTTTATCTGTTGAACGACACTCTCTACTGTGATTGGCAGAGTGCTGTAACCCTAGCGCCCCATTACAGGGTGTTGCACCATTTTGTTGAGAAACAAGTCTAAAGAGGGATCAACGAGACGTGTGCAGCATAGAGGTGTTGTAACTGCCTGATCTTGCACAGTACTCTCTGGGTTCAGGTTAGGCATTCCATCAGAACAAACGGGCTGTAGGTCTTCATTTTTTTAAATCTTTGGTCGGTAGGAAATAGAAGGATTTTCGAGAAGTAGATGTGATCTAACTTCTAGTTCGCACAGGACATTCACAGCATACTGCCATTGATGAAAGAGGTTGACACATTGGCCACCATATTGGCCATAATCGTGGAAATCACTAAAAATACTTGTGATTAGGTGCACAGAGGGGATGTAGAGAGAACTATGCAGCTAGAGTTGAACGCAGGCTGCACGCGACTCTCTGTGTCGTCAGGCAGAGCACATTTCCCTAGCCACTAAAGGGGTAGGCACCAAAGCGGAATGAGTGTCATTGATTTTTTAACATTTTGGTCCAGGTGTGGAAATATGAAGAGGAGTAGATGTGATCTAACAGTTTGCACAGGAATCTCTGTGATTCAGCATAGTGCTTCATGTGCAAAGGGTTGGTCACATGCGTCTCTATTTTACCATATTTTGGGAATCAAATCACAGTACTCTGCCACAGAGGAGATAGAGAGAACGTGCACGTAAGGGGCGATTGGTCCTTTTGGCCATTTTAATGTGGGAAGGAAAGGACAATTGGCAATATTAAAATCTGTATAATGTATTTCCACACCATTGGTTGCCGGTGGGGGATGGACTCAGTGGTGATAATACATTCTTGCAGTGGGGGATCTGAATTCAAGTCCCAATCCAAGTAAACAACTGCAATAGAGTTGTATATGTTTCTATGTTTTTGCATGGGTTTCCTCCTGGTCCCAGGTTTCTCTCACACTCCAAAACACTTGGTAGTGATTTGAAGTGAACCCTTGGGCGAAGGTTATTGATTGGCAAACTTGTACAGCAATGCGTCTCGTGGCGCGATACAAATAAAGGAAAATTATTATTCATCAAAACGAGCATAAAATGTTCCCAAACGGTGATCGATGAGACCAACCATTTAATGATAGGGCACGTGAATACGTTAACGTTCTGATCACAGAGAAGAACTGTGCAGCCGTTAAAATGTTGCAGCTTAGTTCTCTCTACCACTTGGCACATACACTCTGACACGCAGGGGAAGAATAGCTAATTACAAGGGCGGGGGCGGGGTGGATAATACCAGAGTCTGGAGATGTGAAGGATCACTGTACCCCTGTATGTAACATACGTTCACTGCCCTCCATGGGAGGTCTGTCTTAGAAATGACCATTATTCGGCCATTGATCACTTAATGCCCTATAGGACTAGGGAGACTGGCTTACCTCATAAATTCCCGAAACCATCAGGATATTAGACCTTTCTCTCACATAGACCCGAAAAAAAATCAGAAAAAAATTAACAATAATTACACTAACTTAGGTAACCAAAAATGACAACTTCTCTCTTTACTACTTTAGAAAAAACCAGCATTAACCCTATTGTACTAACTAGATCACCAGGGGCCACATAAATCCCTTAAAGAAAAATTACCATTTGATGTAATGCATATGAGCCAAACATGCCTTTGAGGACTGTGTTTGTAGCTACACTATGCGAAGAAACCATATCTTGTTGAGTTGAGGTGGTTTTGCTTGAAACAAAAACAAACAAGTCTAACATCAAGGACCTTGGGAAATTGGGTTGAATGCTGCTTGCAGTTTATAACACATTACAACAGAGCGTCGGCCACTGTCCAGAACAGGAGTTATTCCACTGGCTGGATCGACTCATACCACAGCAGCTGGAGGAGGTTTGCAGAATTGAGAACTTCTGCCTGTCGGGCACAACACAGGTTGCGGATCCTTCTTTGGAGCAGTGCATATTAGGTAAAGAGGAGAGCTACGGAGCAGCCCACAGGGATAAAACAGGAGATGTGTTCTGCATTCAGTTTCGCTACAGCATTCTCAAGGTATGTTTGGTTCATAATGATTAGGAATTCAAAGGTAGATTTTCTTAAAGACCACCAGGGGTGTATTCGTTATTTACTGCACGATATCTGGTGCTAGTTTATCACTTTATTACATAATTACATTGGACCAGATATGTTAATGGCTTCTTATTATGGTCCTGTACAATAATAGGTTCCATACTCCATCTCTGCTTGCGTCAGTGAAAATATGTCTGGTCATTTTTGGATCTTAACTTCAAGTCACACTATATAAATAAAAAGCAGGGTGTGTTGTGCACACTAGTCCATTACATGATCAGGTGAAGCTCAGGTTTCCATTCAAATGACAGCAGCACAATAAACAAAAAAAATATTTTTTACTGAATCTGCAAGAATTTTTATTGTACAAAAGAAGTGGAGTAATGCAGTGCTTTCTAAATGAGAAAGTGAAGTTTTTCCTATACTTTAATGATAGCCACACCACAATCATCCTCCGCTATCTGCGCTCGCAAGGAGATTGCCTGCTTTGTGATGGATTTAGGTGTTGAGAAGTCTGTGCGCTCGCCCAAGAGGGGTTTTACTTCAGGGGTTGTGCTCATTATCTTCCAGCCACAACGGACCTCAATAAATGTCCTGGATTATGCGGCGACATGCTCTGGAGTGATTACAAATAAACGGAATAAGGCGTACGTAGATCTAACCGCAGAGCGTATGCAGGGAGGGGCAGATAAAGGTAAAGGGTAACAAATGCTCAGCACTTATTATGGACGGGGGAGGAAAGAAGCGGAGTAAGCCACTTTATTTTAGACGGAGACTCCCTAAGTATCAACGACCAGCCGACTCCTGACCCCTCTTAAGGAAATGTAGCAATGCAGACAGAAGTGTTTATCTTTCATTAGTTTTTATTGTTTCAGTGTTATTGTGGTATTGAGGTAGGTTTTATAGAAAAATTTAAGTACAAGGTACATGTGAGTGGACCATATTCAAAAAACTAGTTACGATTTGTACGTGGTGCGCAGTTGTGGTAACCCGTTATTAAAGGTAAGTTACTATACGTAATCGCCAGTGGCTTGTGACTTACAAGGTATGTTACTATATGTACATGTGGTGGCCAGTGTGGTAACATTATGTACAAAAGAGTTAAGTTACTACATGTATACCGTGGTGCGCAGTGTGTGCTAACTCCATGTATTACAAAACAGGTATGTTTAATATAGGTACATGTGGTTGCGCAGTGTGCTAACCACATTATTACAACAAAGGTAGTTACTATATGTACATGTGGTGCGCCAGTGTGGGTAGCCCATTTTTTGTTACAAAAATGAGTTCTATACTGTTACATGTGGAGCACAGTGTTGGTAACCCATATTACAAAAACATAAAGTTACGATTATGTAATTGAGTGGGCGCAGTTGGTGGTAACCCACTTCTTATTAAAAAAGGAAGGTGCTCATTCGGACTGTGCACCTAGATTTATCATCGCTAAGTCCACGAATGTGCACACGTTCCATGTTAAAGTACCACCAAAAAAAGGGTTAGTGGCACTGGTCGGAAGAGAAAGTGAAGGGGGGCCAGAGATCGTGCTGAAGAACTGCGCACCCATAATCATGAATCTGCGCCCAAGCACTATATCACACAGACAACTGCACATAGTACAGACGCACTGTTCTTAGTAAATTGGTGGGACATGGTTGAGATTGGTGAACCCTTATTTATATAAAAAAGGGAACTTACATATGTAACATGTGGTGAGCTCAGGGTGGTTACACCCTTGATTTATATTGAAAAAAAGGAAATTACTATATGTACCTGTGGTGCGCAGTGTGTAACCATCTTATATTATGAAAAGGAACTTCTATTATGTACAGGTGGGCGCAGTGTGGGTACCCATTTATTAGTTATGAAAAGGAACTTACTACTCTGGTACATGTGGTGGCAGTGTCGGTACACATACTTATTGCAAAATTGAAAGTTACGTATGGCATGATGTGGTGCCGCAGTGTTGGTAACCATCATTTATTATTGAGAAAAGGGATCTTACTATAGTGACTGTGGTGTCAGTTGTTAACCATTTTATTTATTAAAATTAAACGAAAGTTTACTATATGTACTGTGGTGCTTCTGTGGTAACCCATTTATTTATATGAAAAGGAATTAGGTAAGGCATCAGGGGTACTTATTGAAAGGGACTTATATATGTACATGCGACACTCAGTGTGGTACATTTTGGTTATAAAACTACTCTATATGTAAATTGTCAGTTGGCTTTATTGTTTAAAAACCTAACTTACTATATGTACTGAACGTGCGAGTGTGGTAAACCCATTGTATTATTACAAAACGAAATGTTAACATATGTTATATGTGTGTGGCGCGCAGTTGGCAAACCCAATTTATGTATTATTATGGCTTTTTATTTTCTTATACTTGTTAATTTATTCCAGGGTTCTATGTTGTGACATTGAAGCGCAGAGTTAAGCAGTGTTATTCTTCAATGCACAGTGAAATAAAATGTATTCTGTAATGAATCCTCCGTACCTCACAAATGAAAACAATAAGGATAATAAGTGGATTTGTCTAAAGGAAATCCTGTGTGACGAGCGGAGATTCTACTTGTGTTCGTAAGTTACTCGCCAATTCTCTTCAAAAAACAAAAAAAGTAAAGAGGAACAAAATCATCAGGGGGAACTTTTCATAACGCTGACGTTGTCAGTAGGGAAGTTGTGGGAATGACTACGGTGCTCCGGCTTCCTCAATGATTCATTCATCAGATCAACGAGACGTTCACAGATTCCTATAATCCTGCGACCAGATGAGTGATAATCACAGAAAACGTGTCTGAGAGGGAGACGAGTCTCCAAAGGACTACAGCAACACCATCACACCTGTCTATAGGGTTTGTAACACTGTTACATGAGGTCGGAAGATCCCGGACCCTTATACACAAAAGAGGGAGGGGACTCATGTATCCAATCAGCACTGCGATGTATATCAATAGAGAATAGTGACGGATTCCTCGCTGTATTGGTACTTTCAAGGGACACGTTATAGGTAGCCTATATTTTTGCAGCGTTTAAGATGATATCTTGTAATGGAGCATTTATGGATAAGTCTGTACTAGGGCTAGTATTTAGTTGCTTTCAGTTTTGTACATAGGGCGGCATGCTACTTCAATAGTTACGTTAGATATTTCTTGTTTGTGACATTAGTGGGCGCAGCGTGTGATATTATTATCCTCATGGGCAGTATTATAAGTATATCTAACTACGTTGTGCGCATATAGTATTCTCTGTCTAGGCCCTGTGTTAGTGTCCGACCTTCTTTCTTTACTACGGGCCCCCGCAGTACTCATATCAGTCGATTAGCTGTTGGGAGAGCTTATAGTACGTTATACTTCTCCCCTCTGTACATAGGGGGCAGTATATAAGTAGTTAATCTTAACGGAGCGT
This sequence comes from Engystomops pustulosus, assembly GCA_019512145.1. Taxonomy (NCBI): domain Eukaryota; kingdom Metazoa; phylum Chordata; class Amphibia; order Anura; family Leptodactylidae; genus Engystomops; species Engystomops pustulosus. The sequence continues at coordinate 81,748 of WNYA01000475.1, read as the reverse complement.
ACCTAAGCTAGGGTATCTCTTTAGTATTTAGGCAGCTATTTATGGAAGTTCTTGTACATACGGAGCAGTATTATAGTAGTTATATTATGGTACATAGGGACAGTATATAGAGTATTCGTAATGGGAGTATTAGTAGTTATATTCTTGTACATAGGGGGCAGTAGATAGTAGTTATATTCTTGTACATAGGGGCGTAAGTATTAGAGTAGTAGTTATATCTTGTAATAGGGGGCAGTATTAGTAGTAGTTATATTCTGTCATCGGGGGCAGTATATAGTAGTTGTATTCTTGTACATAGGGAGCGATTATAGTAGTTATATTCTTGGACATGGGGGACAGTATTATAGTAGTATATTTGACATAGGGGGCATTATTTATAGTAGTTCTATTCTTTGTACATAGGGGGCAGTATTCTATAGGTTAAGTCTTGTACATAGGAGCAGTATAGCTTAGTTATATTCCTGTACATAGGGGCAGTAGTATAGTAGTTATATTCTTGTTACATAGGGGGCAGAGTATTATAGTAGTAATTTCTTGTAAATAGGCGCTTTGCAAGTATTATTGTTATATTCTGTACAATTAGAGGCAGTAGTATAGTAGTTTATTCCGTACATAGGGGGACAGTATATATTAATTTATATTCTTTGTACATCGGGGGCAGTATTTAGTAGTTATATTCTTGTACATAGGGGGCAGTAGTATTATAGGAGTGATATCTTTGACATAGCGAAGCGGTCATATAGTAGTTCTATCTTGTAACATAGGGGACAGTATTATAGTAGTTATATTCTTGTTACATAGGGGGGGACAGTATATCGTCGTTTATATTCTTGTATATAGGCGGGCCAGTAGTATAGAAGCATATTCTTGTACATAGGAAGCAGTATATAGAGGTTATATTCGTACATAGGAGGCAGTTATTATGGTAGTTATATTATGTAAATCGGGGCAGTAGGGGGGCAGTATTATCAGTAGTGATATCTCTGTAAAACATAGAGGGCGAGGATTGTAGTAGTTATAGTTTGTACTAGGGGGCCGTATTATATTAGTATAATTCGTTACATAGGGGCAGTATTATAGTAGTATATTATTGTACATAGGTGGCAGTATTATAGTCGCCTATATCTTGATAAAAGGGGGGAAGTATTAAGTAGTCTATTTTGTACATAGGTGTGGCAGTATTATAGTAGCTTCTTTTTGTACATAGGGGAAGTATTATAGTAGTTATATCTTGTACATAGGGGGGCAGTATAAGTGTATATTCTTGTAATAGGGGGCAGTATTCAGTATTATAGTAGTAGATTCCTGTAAATAGGGGGCAGTTATTATAGTGGTATATTCTTGTACATAGGTGGCAGTATTATTAGTAGTATATGTTGTACAGAGGGGCAGTATTATCACCTTAAGACGGAGGTTTTCCGGCTCATTTATTCGCCCTCCAACTTCAAACATCCATAACTTTTTCATTTTTCCGAGTACAGACCTGTGTGTGAGGGTTATTTTGTTGCGTAACAAATTTGAACTTCCGTATGTTATTTATTTAACTGCCGGGTATGCGAAGCTGAAAAAAAAATTCCAAAATGGGGAAAAAATTGAAAAAAAACCGCACGTGCGTCACGTTCTTGTGGGCTCAGTTTTTACAACTTTTAACTCTCTCGCGCCAAATAAACGCACTACTTATTCTTGGTTCGGTGCGATCGCAGGTGTGATTGCCCCCCCCCCATTATATAGGGTTGTATGGTGGTTTAATACATTTTCAACAATTAAACGATGTGTACAAAAAGAAAAAAAAAAATTTTGCCATATTCTGACGCTAATAAAACTTTTTCATACTTTGGCGCACAGGAAAGGTGTGGGGGGTCTTTTTGCGACAATGAGCGACGTTTCATTGCTACATTTTGACTGGTCTGTGCGGACCTTTGATATTTTATTTCATTTTTTATGTTAGTAAAAAGGTTTGTTGTAAAAGTCGCCACGCATTTCGGACATTTGGCGCCAGTTACAGCCTGGAGGTCACCGCCGGCCGTAACAGTTTTATATTTCATAGCGCGGGCATTTGGACGCGGGCGATACCTAATCTGTCTGTGATTTTACTGTTTGTATGTTTTATTCCGTCTAGGGAAAGGGGGTGATTTGAACTTTTAATATTTTATTATTTTTTTTATTTTTTAAACTTTTTTTTTCTTTTTTTGTCAAATTATTTAGACCATCTAGGGACATAACCCTCAGTGATCAAGATCGTCCTACATATATGAAATACTACTATTGCACTCTATGGAGTTTGTGCAGGTCTTACATTACATGAGCCACTGGCTCATTGTAACGAACATGAAATAAACATGTCGCTGTGTCAAGAGAGACCCGAGGCTACCATGGTACCGATCGGCCACAGAGCCGTTCGGGGCCGTGGCGATTCGAAAAAAAGATGGCGGCGCCCGCGCGCCGCCGTCTTTTAAACGCCGCCCGCGGACTTTGCGGGCGGCGTTTAGAGGGTTAAATAGCGAGATCGGTGCAAGAACCGACAGCGGTTCGGTTATAGAGGTGGGGGTTTGTGCACACATTGCAAAAACCCCCACCTCGATGCAAGAGGACTCCAGGCAGCGTGAGCCCTCTTCATACTTCCCTTATACCTCGCGCAGTAGCGCACGGCGCAGAGCGTTAAGGCGTTATAGTAACTTCTATTCTTTTGGACATAGGGACAGTATGTGGTATAGTAGTTATATTCTTGTACAGAGGGGGCAGTATTATAGTAGTTATATTCTATACAGGGGACCGTATTAAGTAGTTATATTATTGTACATAGGAAGCATATTTTATTAGTTATATTCTGTACATAGGGGCAGATTATCGTAGTTATATTTCTTGTACATAGAGGGCAGTATGATAGAGTTATATTCTGTACATAGGCGGCAGTAGTCAGTCAGTATATATCGGTTATATTCCTATACATAGAGGCGCCGTATTATGTAGTTTGTTATGTACTAGGGGGATAGTATTATATAATTATTCTGTACATAAAGGGGAGTAGTAGTATTATAGTAGTTTATATCTTGTACATAGGGGGGAGGAGTATTATAGTAGTATATTGTGTACATAGGGGGCAGAATTATAGTCGTTATATTCTTGTAAATAGCGGAGCCAGTATATAGTAGGTATATTCTTGTACTAGGGGCAGTATATAGTAGTTATATTTTGTACAAGGGGCCCAGGGCAGTATTTAGGAGTTATATTCTTGTACATAGGGGACAGTATTTAGTAGTTATATCTTTTGTACAATGGGACAGTATTATAGTAGTTATATCTTGTCTATAGGGGGCAGTTTTTTAGAGCTTATATTCTGCTACATAGAAGCAGTATTATAGGAGTTATTTATGTAGATAGGAGGGGCAGTATTATGGTAGTTATATTCTTGTACATAGGGGGAGTACTATAGTAGTTATATTCTTGTACATAGAGGGGCAAGTATTGTTAGTAGTTATAGTCTGTGTACATAGGGGGCAGTATGATAGTAGTTATATTCTGTACATAGGGGCAGTATATAGTAGTTATTCTTGTACATAGTGGCAGTAGTTAGTAGCTATATTCTTGTACATAGGGGGAAAGTATTAGAGTAGTTATAATTCTGGTACAAGTGGGCAGATTTATTAGTAGTTATATTTGTACATAGGGGGTTTGGGGGCCCGTATTAGAGTAGTTATATTCCGAGACATAGGGGGCAGGATTATAGTGGTTATTTCTTGTAAGAGGTGGCAGCTTATAGTAGTTTATATTTCTTGACACAGGGCCGTGTTATAGTAGCAGTCACACCTTCTCATGAGAGAAGTTAAATAATTGGACTAAAGAACCCTTCCTACTCCTGTAACATCCCGTGTCCTGCTGCCTTCAGACAAATGGAGGAGGCTGTTAACTCATTACTGTCTGCACACCTCAATCATTAAGACTCCCTTATTAGTGGTCATGGAGAAGTCCTTGGCACACCCCTCCAACAACTGATGTGGGAGGAGTGCTGACCACCAGTGAGTCCTGCTGCATGAAGGTCACAAGACCAGCAAACTTGAAGAGTATAATATGAGTGACCTTATTAAGGCCTTATACTTATCGTGTTAAAGTTTGGAATATGTGGCCAATCCCTTTAAGTGAGATAATCACAGATTCTAGTTCAAGCCTATACTACATCAACCTAGAGTGGAAAAAATATTTTATAAAAGTCTTGAGGTTTTAAAATTTTTAATAACACTTTTTTAAAATAAAACATTTTTCGATTTTGAATAGCATTTTTAAAATTAAATATTTTAACAGCACTTTCTTAAAATAAAATATTAAAAAAAATTTCAATAGTACTTTTTAAAAATAAAATATTTGAACATTTTTAATTGCACTTTTTTTAAAATGAAATGTTTACAATTTTTAACACACATTTATAACAAGTAGTGAATAAAAATGTAAAACCTCAAGTCTTTTTTTTTTTTTTTTTTAGATTTTAGCATTTTCCCAGGTATAGAGAAATACAAAAATAAAAATAAAACCCTATGGTTTACCAAAGACAAGCAAAACTTATGTTAATCCCACATAGACAATTTGGACAATTGGAAAATAGTGTCTATAGTGGGATTAAAGTGTAATACCAGTCCCAGTCTGTAGACAAAAGGGGCGCTATTTTTAAAAAAAATTCTTTCCAGCTTTCTCCAATGCTCTTAGAATCTTTTGGCTCTAGTATCATATTACCAGGATGGCGGCATCACATCACAGCATTTTTCTAGTGAAAAACAAGACGAAAACAATACAAATGACAGAAATGAGAAATTCTAGGCATTTTTTTCAGGTCCATTGAATTTTGAGAACTGCTGTGTTGTTCGCATTTATAATCCACGGTACAACTAATTACGTGTAACGTTTTCGATGCGGAGTTGTCCGTGGAGAAGAGGGAACAAAATAAATCTTCGGAGAGAGAGAGCGAGTGCACAACATCAACGCTGCAGCGCCGAGTTCTATTTCGAGCGGCACGGACGTAACCCCTTCTCACACAGAACAACCGGCAGCAGTACAGTCATCTCTCAGCCGCTGAAGGACACACAATAAACACAATGGAGAAATTGTTGTCGAGTGCCTCCGAGCAATCAGACAGAAAATAATAACAAGCACAAAAAAAAAATCCTCGTCGTCCTTGGGCTACGACAAATAAAGCTTGTTCCCGCATTGAAATTAACGAATGCCAATTTTTTTTTTTTTTTTAAGTTGCAGAAGGTTGTTTAAAGAGGAAATTTCATCTTGACGAGATTTTCATTACTTTGTGTAAAAAAATCTTTGAAAAAAAAAGCAATAAACCTAAAAGAGTTATCAACTAGTCTTACTTCATGAAAACACTCCTACTCTACCTTTCCAATCTTCCTGACCATCCAAAGACAGGAAGGTCCTGGCTTGCTCTGACTCGTTCCGTTTTTAGGATGACCCTCCAACCAGTAAACTGGATATTAGTCGAGATTCAGCTTACTCCAACCATGTGTCCAGGAGCGGGACCAACATGAGCTCGTGCTCCACCCATGAAGCCTATGGCACATCCCATTTGTTCGATCTTTTCAATACAAGGCAAAGTTTTTTTCTCTATTTTTCTGGATTTTAATCGAGACTGTGTGGACCGGTCTTAAACCGTGAGTAGCTCCACAAGGGGCAAACTATGCACCATAAAAAACTTTTTTGTATGAAAGTTGTATAACGCAGCAAGCGACCAGTCAATTCTTGAAGCTGAAGGTGGAAAAATTAGCAAGTGTCAATATCGGAGTGACTCTGGGCCAGGAACAAATTGGCTAGGTGATATGGTTAGGTGAAATGGTTAGAGTATCTCTAAACTGGCAAGTGCTATGTTGAGTTCTCAATGTAGAGTAATGGGAACCCAGCAAAAGTGGTCCAAGAATTGTGTTAGAACAGAAGACTAGGGGTGTATAGGTGGAGACTGGTTAGAGTGCCAATGTTGGCCCATGTCAACTGCCAAGCGTAACTACAAGCATAAGCATCAGAAATTAACCATGGAGAAATAGAAGATAGCGGACTGGTCTGATGGGTCACATGTTAAACTATATGGATGACCTAGTTTGTTCCCCAGTTATGGTGTAAGAGAAGGTACTAGAATGCATTTCTGGAAGAAGGAACCAGGTGAGTCATTGTGATGGTGAAGGCCAATGGTTGAATCCTGGAGTCCAAAAGTACCAAGTGCAATACATAAAACAGTAACCCACCAAAAGTACCCCAAAGATGGATAACCAGTGAACTGGCAATAGGGTTATGGACGTTATGTGGAGTGAAAGAATGGCCCAATCTCACATAAGAGCTACTGCCCATCAATGAAAGGCCTTGCAATGGGCACATGAGCCTCGTAACTGGATCATGGCACATTGAAAAATGGCGGACTGGTTTGATGAGTCCCAAGTTACATCTAGTGCATGACCTGGTGCTTATACCAGTTATGGTGAAAGAGAAGACACTAGGACAGTGATGGTGAACCTTTTAGAAACCGAGTGCCCAAACTACAACCAAGACCCACTTATTTATTGCAAAGTGCCAACACAGAAATGTAATTTGTGATCTATACTCCCTGCTCTGGCACAGCTTTCATTGATACCAGCACCCAGAGGACACCAATAAAGCAGAAAATAGAAGGAATTTGGATGATCATTGTAGCTTCCCTCCAGGGTCCCATAAACAGGAGGAATTGTTTACAATGATAATCCAGATCTGTCCGCCCCTTCCCACCCCTCCTGTAGTCCCAGGTAGCACTGTCACTTTAAAATAGCTCTGGGACTGCAGGAAGATAACTGGAGTGCAATAGTGATGGTCTGGGTGCCCACAGAAAGGTCTCTGAGTGCCACCTCTGGCACCCGTGCCATAGGTTCGCCACCACTGCACTAGGAGATATAACAGGAAGAAGTAACCGAAGGAGATAGTATGATGGTCTTGGCCAATGTTCAAATCCTTTAGTTCAAAGATACAAAGTGCACTACATAAAAAGGAACCCACCAAAAGTGGCCCAAAAAGGACAACCAGTGAACTGACAATAGGATCATGGACATTGAAGATTGTGTGGAGCGAAAGCTAGCTAGAGTTGACTGATCTCGCTACTGGCCAGCACTGAAAGCCCTACAATGGGCACAAGAGCCTCAGAACTGGATCAGCGTATTGGTCTGATGGATTATGTGTTATATCATATGGATGACCTAGTGCAGTGGTGGCGAACCTATGGCACGGGTGGCAGAGGCGGCATTCAGAGCCCTTTTTGTGGCCACCCGGGCCATCGCCCCAGCACACCAGACAAGACTCAAAGAATCTTCCTGCAGTTCCAAGTAACTTAAAAGATGCTGCTTTCAGTCATATTTTGATAGTTACTTCGCTACTTGGGACTGTAGGAAGAGGGAGAATTAGACAGGGCCGAATTATCTTCGGAGGACCTCCTGCTGGCCCCACCATTCTCTGTGTACAGAGGGAAGCTGGTAAGAAGCTAAAATGATGAAAATTTTCCATCTTTCTACTGTGTTGCTGTCCTCAGGAGGCCAATATGATTGAAAGTTGTTGAACAGGGAGCAGTAAGTTACTGCTTTAATTTTTGGTTGGCACCTCACGATAAATAAGCAGGGTTTTGGGTTGCAGTTTGGGCACTTGGTCTCTAAAAGGTTCGCCATCACTGTCCTAGTGCGTTTACCAGTTATGGTGAAAGTGAAGGCACTAGGATACATTAAGGGAAGAAGAAACCAGGGGAGATAGCTTTACAGTCATAAAAGAGGAATCCAGCAAAAGTGGCCAAAAGGTAAAGAACCAGTGAACTGGCAATAGGGTCATGGAAGCTGAAGATTATGTGAAGAGAAAGCTTGCTAGAGTGTTCCAATCTCAAACGAGAGCTAAAGCCCCGTACTGAAATCCCTTGCGATGGGCTCATAAGCATCAGAACCGGATCATGGAACAGTGGGATATGGCGGACTGGTCTGGTGGATAATGGGGGTCATTTACTAAGGGCCCGAATCGCATTTTCCCTACGTGTTACCCGAATATTTCCGATTTGCGCCGATTGTACCTGAATTGCCCCGGGATTGTGTCGCACGCGATCGGATTGTGGCGCATCGGCGCCGGCATGCACGCGACGGAAATCGGGGGGCGTGGCCGAGCGAAAACCCGACGTATTCGGAAAACGCGCAATTTTAAAAAAAAAAACCGAAAAAGTGTCGTTGGTAACGCTTACCTTCACCTGGTCCGAGGTGGTGCATTCCGGCGCGTTGAGATGATTTTCAGCGCAGCAGCGCCAACTGGTGGACGGTGGAGGAATGCCTTCATGAATCCCGGCCGGACCCGAACCAGAGCAGAGAACGCGTCGTGATCGCGAATGGGCCGGGTAAGTAAATTCTGCCCCAATGTGTTACAAGCTGCTGGAACACATTGGGCAGTTTCCTTACACGCGTCCCTCGCGATCCTAGCGGCGCAGGTTCTCTGCTCTGGATTCGGGTCCGGCCGGATTTAAGAAGGTAGTTCCTCCGCCGTCCACCAGGTGGCCGCTGCTGCGTCTGAAAGCATCGTCGCCGGAATGCACCCCTCGGACCGGTGAAGGTAAGCGCTCCAAAGCGACACTTTTTCGGTTTTTAAATGCGGCGGTTTTCCGAATATGTCGGGTTTCGTTCGGCCACGCCCCCCGATTCCGTCGCGCGCATGCCGGCGCCGATGCCACAATCCCGGGCAATTCTGGTACAATCGAGCGCAAATCGGAAATTTCGGGTAACACGTCGGGAAAACGCGAATCGGGCCCTTAGTAAAATGACCCCCATTGTATAAATTACTCAAAACCCCTTTAATTCCAGGATCAGAAGTGTCTTGAAATAAGAAGATGTTTTTCTCTATAAGATCTGTGTCCAGAACATGACTCACCTAACAAACCGTGACTTGTTCCCATAAATCTAGCAAATGGTCAAAAATGAATCTCCTCTGGTCTTCAGGCTCGAAGTGGAGAGTAAATTATTTCATCACAAGCTCTTTTTAATTTACTTTTGTGATTACCTGTTCTGGAATAATTGACTTTCATGAATTAATTAGTCCGTCGCACACAGCATGAAGAGTAAATCAGGTCTGGAACTTGAAAGGGAATAATTCTCTTGTTGGAGGGAGTGGTGAGGATATTAGATTTGGAGGCCAGAAGATACCATCAAAAGTACATGGAAAACCCTTCTGCTTTGGAGGTTCAGGGTTTAGTGCATTTACCTACATCATGGTTGGCCATATGTAATAGATACATTGGGGGTTATTTACTAAGAGCCCGATTCGCGTTTTCCCGACGTGTTACCCGAATATTTCCGATTTGCGCCGATTGTACCTGTATTGCCCCGGGATTTTGGCGCACGCGACCGGATTGTGGCGCATCGGCGCTGGCATGCACGCGACGGAAATTGGGGGGGGGTGGGGGGTAGCATGGCCGAACGAAAACCCGAAGGATTCGGAAAAACCGCCGCATTTTTTTAAAAAATTGTGTCGCGAAAATTTCACTCAGCTTCATCCAGGATAGGCCGGTGTATTTCGAGGCATTCCAGCGGACTTCAGCGCAGCAGCGCCACCTGGTGGACGGCGGAGGAACTACCATCATAAATCCCGTCCGGACCCGAATCCAGCGCAGAGAACGCGCCGCTGGAACGCGAATGTGCCAGGTAAGTAAATCTGCCCCATTATTCTGAAATCATGGCACCCAGCTTTGCTCTACTGAGGAGATTGTCTAAAATAATTAGCCTTCAAAAATCCACAAAGATTCACAAAAGCCATAATTCTTCCAATAGGTGTCTGGTGGGACAGATAACGGGGGAGCTGTAGGTTGTAGTTAAGTAGTTTGACATCATACTCAAAGATTGCCAAAATGTTACACCACCGTGATACAGTTATAAGACATGTAAGTAGCATCATGTGGGGATGGTCTCCTGGCCAGACGCATCTGTCTAGAAACAAATAATTGTACAGGTTAGCACTGAGACAAATAACATAACTGAAGGAATCTTGAAAAAAAGCGCTCGCGCATGAGCATATGATGAAATCCCGCCGCCTTGGAAGCATCGAGAGGCTTAGGCCTCCTGATGTATCTAGTAGGTCAGCCGTGAAGTATATATTTCTACACCAGGTCCTACAAATATGCACAGCATGGAAACTTTTGCTTGCGGAAGTTCGCTGGCCACAGCAAAGAGGTATGTGCCCACTTCACACCCCCTTGGTATGGAGCTGGCAGGGCTGGCTCCAGGTTTCAGTAGGTGCCCTCAGTGGGCCCCTTTGCAGTAAACTCACATGGCGGCATTAAAAATTCAGAAAGTCTCCTGTTCCCTAAAATATCCCAAACAGCCCCCTCATGGTTATTTTATATAAACCCCCCCTAACACCCTATGGATTCATTATGTACTGCCAAAAGTGGGCCCCACTAGCAGCTCTTACCCAGGTATGGCAAGTCCTGATAAATGTCACCCAATTTGTTTTATGTTAATGAGCTTTTCGGGCGGGGCTGTATCTACAGGCACGCCTGATTTCCTATGTTTTCCTTTTATTGGGAATGTCAATCAATGCATGTATGGTCTATGTGGGAAAGGGAAAAAAAACGGGCACACTAACACATATAGTTAAAAACTGAATTTTCTCTAAAATTATAGATTTCATAGGAACAGGAAAGGTAGATCTGGAAAGCAGATGGGAGACCCCTTTAAGACAGTTTTAGAATGTTTTAGACCAGTGGTCCCCAACCTTTTTTTGCCCAGGGACCGGCTGTAAACATATATTTTCTCCAGGGACCAGTAGGTGGGGGGGGGATACAGTCTAGTTTCTCTTTCATAGCCAAAAATGTAAGTTTGCATGCCCCACATAACTCCCTGCGTGCCTAGCTTATATTGTCCAATTTCCACCTTCTACTATGCCAGCTGAACTAAAAACAAAAAAAATACTCACCTTCCCTGTTCCACTGCAGCAGTCTTCTCTTCGCTCACCGTCAATAGAACAGTGCATTTACATGGATATTTAGTAATGGGAGAGAAGACTGCTGCAGGGGAACGGGGAAGGTGAGTATATTTTCTTTTGTTTGTTTTTACAGAGGTCCAGCGCGGCCTGGTTGGGGAACACTGTTTTAGACTATGGAAGGAGACAACTTGTATGTTCCGTAAAAATACCCAGAAGTACAAGGAACAGAAAATCACATGATCCCATCATTTCCATAAATACATGTTTAAAAAAAGACAGAAAAAAATTTCCATCACAAAGAACATCAGTGACAGAAGAAAAGAAGTGATAGGAATAAGAAAGGAGAAGGCCCGCGTCATTCCTCCCCGTACACACAGGCGGAATACATAACCGAGGAAATGTCACGAAATTGAATAATTATCACTGGAATAATCACATAATTATTAGTTTAAGTAATTAAGGATATTACTGCTGTCACCCTTTACAGGAAAGAGCTAATTGGATGAGGAAATTCATGGGACGTGTGTCGTTCCTGCAGGTGACATGACGTGTGAATATTTAAAGGGATACTCCAAGGCTCCAGGTGGAAATATATGACTTTATATATCTTTTGATAATCACTTCCCTGATTAGGACACCGTTGTCATTTTCACCTATGATCTACTGGCAGGAGGGTGGTGCCAGACTGTCTGCCCCACCTACATGACAGTAGACTGCCCAATTAGCATATTGGCTGCCAAACCTAATAGCACTGATTAATACAGTAGGTGCTCAGTTTTACTGATCCTTTCTATTCTGTCCGGAAGTGTCTCATCCCTGCAGTGCCCCCACAGGTTAAATAAAGAACTACACAATTTCCCCCACTGATTGCATAGACGCTCTTGGTCCTCCAGACAGATTCATTAATGACTCTTCTTTCCAACTCACTGTCTCACTGTTTAGTTCTGAATACGGGACCCCCTCAAATAGATAACTAGATCAATCCCAATGAACGTCTACCTAATAGAGATGAGATGAGACCGGGCAGGTGCACACATCTGCCCAGTTTTTCTAGATAAAAGAGTGCAAAGGGTTAATTACCTAAAAGGACATGGGAAATTGATTTGACCGAGCTCCCCTACGACTCCAGTAAGACCCCTGTATATGTGTGGCAATTACTTGATAATAGTCTGTTGGTTTGTTATCTGCTGACCTTCTGCTTATACCCAGCAGCCAATCTGAAGAAGCAGAGCTGCGGTATCAAACATAGGAAAAGAAGAACAACAGAATTAGTTGCTTATGAGACAAGAGGTGTCTATCTTTGAACGACACTCTCTGTGATTGAGCAGAGTGCTTAACCCTGCCCCCTCATAAAGGGGGTTGCACCACTTTTGTTGGAAACAAGTCTAAAGAGGGGATAAAGAGAACTGTGCAGCATAGAGGTTGTAACTGCCTGACTGCACAGTACTCTCTGTGTTCAGGTAGAGCACTTCCCTCAGCAACAAAGCGGTAGGTCATTTTTTTAACATCTTTTGGTCTCGGTAGGAAATAGAAAGGATTTTCGAGTAGATGTGATCTAACTGTCTAGTTGCACAGGAATTTCACAGCATACTGCCCATTGATTGAAGAGGTTTGACACATTGGCCACCTATTGGCCACTAATTTTGGAATCAACTACACATACTTGTGATAGGTGCACAGAGGGGATAGAGAGAACTATGCAGTATAGAGGTTGTAACTGTCAGGCTGCACAGTACTCTCTGTGTTCAGGCAGAGCACTTCCCTCAGCACTAAAGGGGTAGGTCACAAAGCGGTAGGTCATTTTATTTTAACATCTTTTGGTCCAGGTTGGAAATAGAAAGGAGTAGATGTGATCTAACAGTTGCACAGGAATCTCTGTGATTCAGCATAGTGCTCTATCATTGAAAAGGTTGGTCACATTGCTTCTCTATTTTACCACTATTTTTGGAATCAAATGCACATACTTCTGCACAGAGGAGATAGAGAGAACTGTGCAGTATAGGGGCGCTTGGTCCTTTTGGCCATCTAATGTTGGGAGAAAGACATTGGCAATATTTAATAATGCTGTATAATGGTATTTCCCACACATTTGGTCTGCACGGTGACTCAGTGGTTATCAATACATTCTTGCAGTGGTGGGATCTGAAATTCAAGTCCCATCCAAGTCAACAACTGCAAAGAGTTTGTATGTTCTCTCTGTTTTTGCATGGGTTTCCTCCAGGTCCTCCGGTTTCCTCTCACACTCCAAAACATACTGGTAGGTTGATTAGAATGTGAACCCTATTGGGGACAGGGATTGATTTGGCAAACTCTGTACAGCAATGCGTAATCTGTGTGCGCTATACAAATAAAGGAATTATTATTATCAAACCGAGCATAAAATTGTCCCCAAACGGTGACCGAATGACCAACCCATTTAATGATAGGGCACAGTGAAACGTTCTGATCACAGAGAGAACTGTGCAGCCGTACAAATGTGCAGCTTCCTAGTTCTCTCTATCCCCTCTGTGCACATATCACTCTGATCACAGCAGGGAAGAATAGCTAATTACAACCGGGATAATACCAGAGTCTGGAGATGTAAGTGATCACTGTACCCCTAGTATGTAACATCCTTTCACTGCCCTCCAATTGGGGTCTTAGAAATGACCATTATTCGGCCATTGATCACTATACTGCCCTAGACTAGGGATACTGAGATTAACCTCATAACTTCCCAGAACCATCAGGGATTAACCCTTTCTCTCACCTAGACCATCAGAAAAATTAACAATAAATCTTACACTAACTTAGGTTAACAAAATGACAATTCCTCTTTTACTACTTCTAGAAAACCAGCATTAACCCTATGTACTAACCTAGATCACCAGGGGCCACATAAAATCCCCTTAAAGAAAATCTACCATTTGATTTCATGCATTATGAGCCAAACATGCCTTGAGACTGCTGTAGCTACACTAATGCAGAAACATATCTTGTTTGAGTTGAGGGGTTTTGCTGAAAAAACAAGTATAACATCCAGGACCTTGGGAAAATTGGGTTGCATGCTGCTTGCAGTTTATTAACACATTACACAGAGCTGTCTGCACTGTCCAGACAGGAGTTATCAACCTGAGCTGGATCACTCATACACAGCAGCTGGAGGATGGTGCAGCAATTGATAACTTCTGCCTGTCGGGCACAACACAGTGATTGCATCATTCTTTGGAGCAGTGCATAATTAGGGAAAGAGGAGAAGCTCCGGAGCAGCCACAGGGATTAAACAAGATGTGTTTCTGCATCAGTTTCGCTACAGCATTCTCAAGGTATGTTTGGTTCATAATGCATGTAAGTCAAATGGTAGATTTTCTTAAAGACCACCAGGGGTTCATTATTTACTGCACTATATCTGGTTGCTATTTATCACTTTATTACATAAATTACATTTGGCCCTGAATGTATATGGCTTCTTATTATGGTCCTGTACAATAATTAGGTCACTACACCATCTCTGCTTGCAGTCAGTGAAAATCTGTCCTGGTCATTTTATGATCTTTAAAATTCAAGTCACATATATAAATAAAATCAGGGTTGTGCACACTTATGTCCATTACATGATCAGGTAAGCCTTCAGGTTTCCATTCAATGACAGCAAGCACAAATAACAAAAAAAAATTTTTTTACGGAATCTGCAAGACTTTTTATTGTACAAAGAAGTGGAGTAATGCCTTTAAATGAGAAAATGAAGTTTTTCCTATACTTTAATGATAGGCCACCCACAAATCATCCTCCGCTATCTGCGCTCCGCAAGGAGATTCGCTGTGATGGATTTCAGGTGTTTGAGAGTCTGTGCGCTCGCCAAGAGGTTTATACTTTCAGGGTGCATCATTATCTTCCAGCCAACGACTCAATAAATTCCTGGAATGCGGCGAATGCTCTGGAGTGATACAAAGTAACGGAACAAGGCGTAGATCTAACCCGCAGAGCGTCTGCAGGGAGGGCAGATGAAAGGGTAACAAATGCTCAGCACTTATTATGGACGGCGGGAGAAGCGGAGACGCCACTTGTATTTTTAGACTGAGACTCCTAAGTATCCAACGCTCAGCCTCCCTCTGACCCACATAAAGGGAAATGTAGCAATCGCAGAAGTGTTTTATCTTTCATTAGTCTTTTATTTTTTCATGTTATTGTGATTTATGGAGGTTTTATAGAAAAAATTTAAAGTTACTATATGTACATGTGGTGCGCAGTGTGGTAACCCATTTATTACAAAAACGTAAGTTACGATATGTACATGTGGTGCGCAGTGTGGTAACCCATTTATTACAAAGACGTAAGTTACTATATGTATACGTGGTGCGCAGTGTGCTAACCCATTTATTACAAAAAGGTATGTTACTATATGTACATGTGGTGCGCAGTGTGGTAGCCCATTTTTACAAAAATGTAAGTTACTATATGTACATGTGGTGCACAGTGTGGTAACCCATATATTACAAAAACATAAGTTACGATATGTACATGTGGTGCGCAGTGTGGTAACCCATTTATTATTAAAAAAGGAAAGGTGCTCATTCGGACTGTGCACCAGATTTATCATGCAATGTCCAACAGAATTGTGCCACACGTTCCATGTTAAAGTACCACCAAAAAAGGTTAGTGCACTTGGTCGGAGAAGTGAAGGGGGGCCAGATGCATGAAGAACTGGCACCATAAATCATGAATCTGGCGCCCCAAGCACTATACACAGACAAACTGCACATAGTACAGACTGCACTGTTCTTAGTAAATGTGGGCACATGTGGTTCTCAGATTGGTAACCCATTTATTTATATAAAAAAGGGAACTTACTATATGTACATGTGGTGCTCAGTGTGGTAACCCATTAATTTATTATGAAAAAGGAAATTACTATATGTACATGTGGTGCGCAGTGTGGTAACCCATTTATTTATTATGAAAAAGGAAATTACTATATGTACATGTGGTGCGCAGTGTGGTAACCCATTTATTTATTATGAAAAAGGAAATTACTATATGTACATGTGGTGCGCAGTGTGGTAACCCATTACTTATTGCAAAATTGAAAGTTACTATATGCATATGTGGTGCTCAGTGTGGTAACCCATTTATTTATTATGAAAAAGGGAACTTACTATATGTACATGTGGTGCTCAGTGTGCTAACCCATTTATTTATTAAAATAAACGAAAGTTACTATATGTACATGTGGTGCTCACTGTGGTAACCCATTTATTTATATGAAAAAGGGAACTTACTATATGTACATGCGACACTCAGTGTGGTAACCCATTTATTTGTTATAAAAACCTAACTTACTATATGTACATGAAGTGCGCAGTGTGGTAACCCATTTATTTATTACAAAAACGAAATTTACTATATGTATATGTGTGTGGTGCGCAGTGTGGCAACCCATTTATTTATTATTAGCTTTTTATTTTTCTTTACTTTTTAATTTATTCCAGTGGTTATATTTTGTGTACATTGAAGCAGTATTATAGCAGTGTTATTCTTCAATGCCAATGGGTACATAAAATGTATTTCTTAATGAATCCCTCCGTACCTCACAAATGAAAAAAATAAGGAATAATAAGGTGGATTTGTCATAAAGGAGACATCCTTTGTGAGAGCGGAGCTTCTACTTGTGTTCGTAGTTACTCTCCATCTCTCAAAAAAAAAAAAAGTACAAGAGAACAACTCACTGAAGGGGAAACTATCTGTTCATCACGCTGACTGTTTGTAGTAGGGAAGTTGTGAGAATACTACGGCTGCTCCGGCTTCCTCAATGATTCATTCACAGATCAACGAGACGTTCACAGATTCCTAATCCTGCACCAGATGATGTGATAATTACCAGAAAGTGTCTGAGAGGAGACGAGATCTCCAAAGACTACCGCAACACCATCAACACCTGTCTATAGGGTGTAACACATGTACATGAGGTCTGACAGATCCCTGGACCCTGTTTCGATGCTTTACTGGTCAGGAAATTATCTACTTCCAGGTCACACAGGAAATGACCGTTCAGCTATTCACTAAGATGAGACCAGGAAGTGAATCCAGTAGGGAATCCAGATTTGTTAGAATAAGTGCTAGTTAGACCTGCCCTGTCTCCTTTAAAGGAAACCTACCATGAGGAATCTACCATCAGAAGTAGATGTGATGGTAGATTCCTCCTTCCTGCCTCTGTCCTAATCTGTATTATAATAATCCTGGAACCTAACCGAACTTGTTAAAAACTTTATTTTCTTAATATGTAAATTAACTCTAGAGGCTACTGGGGCGTGTACTAGCCTGGCCGGGCACTGAGATGTCGTCTTCAGAGCAGAACTAAAAAGGTTGATTTTCGGGATATATTGCTGGTACATTTCTTGAGTTCAAACCTTGGTCAGCTCTGGAACCATTAAAACGCTACAAACCAGTGTTTTGAAACAGGAATAGCTTAGGACCTTTCACGATGCTTAAACCAGGTTAGGTTCTGTAGGAATGTTTGGGATTTGTATGGTGCGTTAACCAGATAAGGGCCCTTCCACTAATTTAGGTTCCACACCAGATGATGTTCTACTACAAATAATGTCCTACTAACAGATAAGACCATGCTACCAGATGAGATCCACAATTAGATAAGGTCTTACGTCTAGATAAGTCCCCATTGTGAGTGTGTTCAATTCCATAAGAGGCCCTACTTGAAGAGTAAGGTTCCTACTGCAAGTTGAAACCCTACTTCCGAAGAGATGATGATACTGGATGAAATCATGCTACCACATGTGGCCACACTACCAGATGAGATCATGCTACCAGATGAGATCCAACAATTAGATAAGGTCTTACGTCTAGATAAGGCCCCATTATGAGTTGTGGTCCTACTTGAAGATAAGTACTACTGCAAGTGAAACCCACTTCCAGAAGGACATCATGCTACTGGATGAAATCATGCTACCACGTGTGGCCATACTACCAGATGAGATCATGCTACCAGATGAAGTCAAACTAGTGGAGAAGGTTTTACTACTAGAGTTGGTCCTTCCACCAGTTGAAGTTCTAGTAATAGATTTGGTCATACTACCAGATGAGGTTCTACTACCAGATGAGGTCATGCTACCAGATGAAGTCAAACTAGTGGAGGAGGTTTTACTACTAGAGTTGGTCCTTCCACCAGTTGAAGTTCTAGTAATAGATTTGGTCATACTACCAGATGAGGTTATACTACCAGATGAGATATAGCTACCGTGAAGTCCAATAGTGGAGGAGGTTTTTACTTACTAGAGTTGGTCCTTCCACCGTTTGATTCTAGTAATAGATTTGGTCTACTAAGCGATACCAGTGAGATCATGCTACCAGATGAAGTCAAACTAGTGGAGGAGGTTTGACTACTAGAGGTGGTCCTTCACCAGTTGAAGTTCTAGTAATAGATTTGGTCATACTACCAGATGAGGTTCTACTACACAGTGAGGTCATGCTACCAGATGAAGTCAAACTAGTGGCGGAGGTTTGACACTAGAGAGTGAGGTGGTCCTTCCACCAGTTGAGGAGCTTCCACAAGCTCTATCAATAGATTGGTCCTTACACCAAATGAGGTCTACTACCAGATGGTCCTGTACCCGATGAGGTCATGCTACCAGATGAAGATAACCTATCAGACTAGTAGATGAGGTCCTTCTACGAGTTGAGGTTCTATTATCACATGTGATTCAAAACCAGATGAGGTTCTACTACCAGATGAGGTCCTCCTAGTAAGGAAGGTCCCGCTACCATATTTCTGATTTTAGAAACCAGACCGTTTTGGTCACACTATTGGTTCCTTCTGGGCACAATGTTGGCTTCTTTGGAGGAATGAAGTGCTAAGATTAAACTTGTGGTATACGCCTGGATTATTCTTGGTGTTTGTTGTAAAGTATTTTTTTTTGTTCCCCCTTCTCTCTTTATGTATGTGTCACGTAACTAACAAAGAATCAATGACGTAGAGTAAATCCACCAAGATACATAATTAATGTAGGATCTCCACCTCCAGGCATAGTCCACAGCCCGGTGTAATTCTACCAACTCTGTATGTTACTCAATGATTTAGGGACCTCCTCACTTAATATTTGGAACGTAACAAATGATCCCCAATCTAAGGCATGTAAACACCCAATAAAGCTATACTCAACAGGAAAACATGAAAGGTTTAAAGTCATGAAAAAATCTTCACATAACTGTTACAGATGTTACAGATCTAATGAACATCCCAAGTGTGCAGCACATGTCGATCATCACACAGTGCAGTCATGTAAGCAGATCTGAATCAAGATCACATGTCGTGATATCCAGATTCTTATCTGTGCTGAGAATGAAATCAGCGAACTATTCTGCTGGTGCAGTCACGTGAATACATGACATTACTGACTATCCTTAGTCACTGTATTATCCCAGAGCTGCACTCACTATTGCTGCTGGTGGCAGTCACGTGTACATACGACATCCTTATCCTGTACGATCCTGAGTTACTCCTGTATTATACACCAGAGCTGCACTCACTATTCTGCTGCTGTGCAGTCACTGTGTACAACTGACATTACTTTGTACTGATCCTGAGTTACATCTGTATTATACTCCAGAGCTGCACTCACTAATTCGCTGCTGTGCAGTCACTGTGTACATACATGACATTACTTATCCTGTACTTGTCCTGAGTTATATCCTTGTATACTCCAGAGCTGCGCTCACTATTCTGTGCTGGTGCAGTACTGTGTACATACATGACATACTTATCTGTACTGATCCTGAGTTACATCCTGTATTATACCCAGAGCTGCACTCACTATTCTGCTGGTGCAGTCACTGTGTACATACATGACATACTTATCCCGTACCCATCTGGTTACATCCTGTTTATACTACCAGAGCTGCACTCCCTATTTGCTGCTGGTGCAGTACTGTGTACATACATGACATTACTTATCCTGTACTGATCCGGTTACATCCGTGTATTATTACTCCAGAGCTGCACTCACTATTCTGCTGCAGGTGCATTCACTGTGTACATACATGACATACTTATCTGTACTGATCCTGAGTTACATCCGTATTATACCCAGAGCTGCACTCACTATTCTGCTGTGTGCAGTCACTGTGTACATACATGACATTACTTATCCTGTACTGATCCTGAGTTACTCCTTGTATTATACACCCAGAGCTGCACTCACTATTCTGCTGCTGGTGCAGTCACTGTGTACATACATGACATTACTTATCCTGTAATGATCCTGAGTTATCTATCCTGTATATCTCCAGAGCTGCACTCACTATTCTGCTGGTGTAGTCACTGTGTACATACATGACATTACTCGTTATCCTGTATGACCTGAGTTACATCTGTATTATACCCAGAGCTGCACTCACTATCTGCTGGTGCAGTCACTTGTACATACATGACATTACTTATCCTGTACTGATCTGAGTTAATCCTGTATATACTCCAGGCTGCACTCAATATTCTGCGTGCTGGTGCAGTCACTGTGTACATACATGACATTACTTATCCTGTACTGATCCGAGTTAATCCGTATTATACCCAGAGCTGCACTCACTATTTCTGCTGCTGGTGCAGTCAATGTACAAAATGCATACTATCCTGTACTGATCTGAGTTACATCTGTATTATACCCAGAGCTGCACTCACTATCTGCTGCTGGTGCAGTCACTGTTGTACATACATGACATTACTTATCCTGTATGATCCGAGTACGTCAGTATTATACCCAGAGTGCACTCACTACTCTGCTGGTGGAGATAAATCTGTATTATACTCCAGAGCTGCATTCACTATTCTGCTGGTGGAGACATAGGACTTAAATAATTGTAATTGTGTTATTAAAAAACGGCGTTACAATAATGATTACATAATAAGGAATGATTCAGTCAGATTTGGACCTAAAAATGTTAAAGGATGGACATGCCTTTAAGTTGGAGTGGAGTGGAGTGCGCTCTTTTAAGGCCAAATGTAACAATGTATCGGTATCACATTCATATCTAATGTTTCCTCCTCTCTAAATGAACGTAAAACTTTTGCTTGTTTCCGTACAGGGAATTTTCTGACAATTGGATCACTTTCACTAACAAGCCCCCAGACCAAATTAGAGGAAAATTACATGGAAGTTGCTCCCGGTGGTTTCATTAATTTTAAAGTAACGGTAATTTGTAAACCTTTCAGTGATAGAGACTGGCACCTCCAGGCACGCAGCGGCTCCGAGCATATGCGGATTGGTAAGTGAGCCCAAAAGATCATCCTGTAATCGGGAATACCCCCTGGATGGAGGAGGGGGGGACGAATAAAAGGGGATACTTACCTGCCTATGACTCCCACCCCACCTCTCAGGTGCTGTTAAATTGCGCTATTCTATGACCATTGCACCCACTGATTACCACCACCTATCCGCGCCCCAACCCCCAAAGATCCGGGAGGTGGAGAACAAAAAGAACCTTTAAATTTTTATCAGCTCATTCCTGGTGGCAAGAGTTTCCAGATTAACTGGAAAAAAAACCTTTAGCTTGACATTCTAGATCAGGATATAGATTAGTTTTTGTCTCCCCTCTTTAGACTTTTCACTTTCCATTAACATAGCCATGTGAGGACTTGTTATTTTTGCTGGCCAAAAATTTGAGTACATTCAATCCATTAAAATTAGGAAGAAAAGGGAAACAGCAAGCAATTTACCAATTTGTAAGGCTTGTTTTTTTAAGTGTCAGCGACTGTTTGTTTCATTCTATGGATTAATATAGTTATGTCGACATCTCGTTTTAGAAAGTTTTCTACTTGAGAACACTAAAAAATACATTTGAATAAAAGTGACTGCTTTTGTCACAATATTCTGAAAGCTATAACTTTTTACATTTCCATTCAAAGGGACTTGCTGGGGCTTGTTTTTTGTGGCGTCGGTTGACGTTTCCATTGCATACAAGTTTTTGGATCCCTTTTTATTATTAGATTTTATATAGTAGGGGAGATAAAAAAAATTTTAACAGACAACTCCATAAGGGCATAAAAATTGGGTGTAAAATTGATGAGAAGCTTTCCGCCCAGGAAGGCCATCCGCATTTAACAGTTCATTGTGTATGTGACCCTGGCCAATCCTTCTCCTCAACTTTTCAGACCAGTGACGGCCCAGACATCAAATGCACAATTAATTTAAACGTTGTTACCAGTGACCCATTGGAGTGGAAACATCCGTGGGTCCCTCACGGTAGTGTCACCCTGAAATGGTATATAAAGGCATCCTCACAATCCCCTGCCCGAAATGGTGGGTTTTGTGTTTTTTTGAAAAGACCCTTTAAGCAATTCGGATCTCCGTGATCGTATATGTAAGCTCTTCCCAGCAGAACCCTCACTCATATTGCTCCATAGGACGATGATTTCACTCTGCCCATCTCTTATATAATTTGTATATGTCCCCATGATTTGTACAACGCTGCGGAATATGATGCCACTATATACCTAATTACTTGAGTATAAGCTGACCCAAGTATAAGCCGAGGGCCCTAATTTTACCACAAAACCTGGTAAAAACTTTTTTTTTACTCGTGGCTAAAAAAACTAGGCGTATACTCGAGTATATTGGTAATAAAGATATCTATATATGTAACTTATATGGAAAAGTCCTTTATAAGCAGCCGACAATATATAGAATATATTATATATGACGCAGCGAAAAGAAAGCAAAGATCCCAGAGAGGAAAGAATGGAGGAGAACAGAAGGTGAAGGCGCAGAGCGAGGAAGGAACTGGGGATGTCGGGATACGGAGAACATTGGCTGCAGCGCTGTGTATCCAGTCTGTGTCATCAGAGAGGAGAACCCAACCCCAACACCAAGAGCCACACATCTACCACCACAAGCAGCTAAAGGACATTGCCAGGAGCCCTCATAGACTATTTCTGTACTTCCTACGTGTAACCCTAAGGAAGACAGATGAACATTATCAATGATAACTCATACTGACTGATAGAGAGGCCACAACAGCATCTAAGCCAAAGGTAATCAATATCCGTGCGACACAGTAATCCTTCCTAAATAATACACAGTAAGTACACTGAACAAACCACCTATATAGAAATATAATATAATATAAAAGAATATAACTATTCTATAAAATATAATACTGCCCCCCTATTTTGTACAAGAATATAACCTGATAATACTGCCCCCTATTACAAGAATAACTAATAATACTGCCCCCTATGTACAAGAATAATAACTACTTAATACTGCCCCCTATGTACACAAGATTAAACTATATAATACTGCCCCTATGTACAGAATATAACTACTATAAACTGCCCCTATGTACAAGAATATAACTACTATAATACTGCCCCCTATGTACAAGAATATAACTATATATATACTGCCCCCTATGTAAAGGATATAACTACTTAATACTGCCCTATGTACAAAATATAACACTATAATACTGCCTCCTATGTACAAGAATAACTACTATAATACTGCCCCCTATGTACAAGAGTATAACTACTTAATAACTGCCCCTATGACAAGAATATAAATACTTATATACTGCCCCTATGTACAAGAATATAACTACTATAATACTGCCCCTATGTACAAGAATAAACTACTCTAATACTGCCCCTATGTACAAGAATATAACTACTATATAATGCCCCTCTGTACAGAATATAACTACTATATAATGCCCTATGTACAAGAATATAACTTACTATATACGCCCCCTATGTACAAGAATAATACTATAATACTGCCCCTAGTACAAGAATCTACTTAATATAGCCCCCTATGTACAAGAATAAACTACTATAATACTGCCCCCTATGTACAAGATTATAACTTTTATAATACTGCCCCTATGTACAAGAGATAAATAACTATAAACTGCCCCCTATGTACAAGATATAATACTTATAATACTGCCCCCTATGTACAAGAATATAACACTATATATGCCCCCTAGTGACAAAATATAACTACTATATACTGCCCCCTAGTACAAGATATAACTACTATAATTACTGCCCCTATGTACAGAATATAACTACTATAATACTGCCCCCTATGTCAAGAAAGAATATAATTACTATAATACTGCCCCCTATGTACAAGAAATAACTACTATAATACTGCCCCCTATGTACAAGAATATAACTACTATAATACTGCCCCTATGTACAAGACTATAACTACTAATAATACTGCCCCCTATGTACAAGAATATAACTACTATAATACTGCCCCCTATGTACAAGAATATAACTACTATAATACTGCCCCCTAGTACAAGAAATAAACTACATAATACTGCCCCATGTACAAGGATATAACTACTATAATACTGTCCCTATGTACAGGAATATAACTACTATAATACTGCCCCCTATGTACAAGAATATAAACTACTATAATACTGCCCACCCTATGTACAGGAATATAATACTATAAGGCCCCCTCTGTACAAGAATATAAACACTATAATTAATGCCCCTAGTACACTATGTACAAGAATATAACTACTATAATACTGCCCCCTATGTACAAGAATATAACTACTATAATACTGCCCCTTATGTACAAGAATATAACTAATATAATACTGCCCCCTATGTACAAGAATATAACTACTTTAATACTGCCCCATATACAAGAATATAACTACTATAATACTGCCCCCTATGGTACAAGAATATGTCTACTATAATACTGCCCCCTATGTACAAAAATGTAACTACTATAATACTGCCCCCTATGTACAAGAATATAACTACTATAATACTGCCCCATATACAAGAATATAACTACTATAATACTGCCCCCTATGGTACAAGAATATATCTACTATAATACTGCCCCCTATGTACAAAAATGTAACTACTATAATACTGCCCCCTATGTACAAGAATATAACTACTATAATACTGCCCCCTATGTACAAGAATATAACTACTATAATACTGACCCTATGTACAAGAATATAGCTACTATAATACTACCTCATATGTACAGGCACATAACTACTATAATACTGACCCTATGTACAAGAATGTAACTACTATAATACTGCCCCCTATGTACAAGAATATAACTACTATAATACAGCCCCTATGTACAGGAATATAACTAGTTCTCTCCATATAGATCAATGCTACACAGGTGAAGTCAAACTAGTGAGAGGAGTTTTATATAGAGATGGTCTTTCCACCAGTTTGAAGTTCTAGTAATTGTCATACGATAGTTATTCCAGAGATATCTACCGTATCGAACTGTGGATACTTACTAGGTAGGAAGTCCTCACCGTGAAATTAGACTTGGCTACTAAAGTTCGATACCAGTAGTCATGCTAAGGATATCAAACTAGGAGGAGGTTTTTGACTACAGAGGTTGTTCCCTTCACCGCTTGAAGTTTCTAGTAATGATTTGTGTCATACTACCAATGAGGTTCTACTAACCAGGAGGTATTGCTACCAGATGAAGTCAACCTATGGCGGAGGTTTGCATCTAGAAGAGTAGTGGTCCTTCACCAGTTGAGGAGTTCCACACAGCTACTATCAAAGTTGGTCCTACTACCACATGGGTCCCTGCTACCAGATGGTCCTGACGACCGATGAGGTCATGTTACCAGATGAAATAACCTATCATAATAGTAGATGAGGTCCTTCACGAGTTGAGGTTCTATTACACATGTGATTCAAAACCAGATGAGGTTCTACTACCAGGGAGGTCATCCTGCTAAGGAAGTTCTCGACCATATTTCTGATTTAGAAACCAGACCGTTTTGTCACACTATTGGTTCCTTCTGGGCACAATGTTGGCTTCTTTGGAGGAATGAAGTGCTAAGATTAAACTTGTGGTATACGCCTGGATTATTCTTGGTGTTTGTTGTAAAGTATTTTTTTTGTTCCCCCTTCTCTCTTTATGTATGGTCACGTAACTAACAAAGAATCAATGACGTAGAGTAAATCCACAAGATACATATTATGTAGATCTCACCTCCAGGCATAGTCCACAGCCCGTGTAATTCTACCAACTCGTATGTTACTCAATGATTTAGGGACCCCTCACTTAATATTTGGAACGTAACAATGATCCCCAATCTAGGCATGTAAACACCCAATAAGCTATACTCACGGAAAACATGAAAGGTTTAAAGTCATGAAAAAATCTTCACATACTGTTACAGATGTTACAATCTATGACATCCCAGTGTCGCAGCACTGTCCGTATCCCAGTCATGGTAGAAGAAATCTATTCTGCGCAGTATGACACAGACTACTTTCTGTGTCACGAGCACTCCTGCTCTGCATCACTGTTACAATGTCTATCTGTACTCTCCGTTAATCCTGTATATACTCGACGCAACCACTATTTGCTGCTGGTGCAGCACTGTGACATACATGACATTACTTATCCTGATGATCCTGATCTCCTGTATTCCCGAGCTGCACTCACTTTCTGCTGGCGCAGTCACTGTGTACATACAGACATTCTTATCCTGTACGATCCTGAGTTACTCCTTTATTATACACCAGAGCTGCACTCACTATTCTGCTGCTGGTGCAGTCACTGTGTACATACATGACATTACTTATCCTGTACTGATCCTGAGTTACATCTGTATTATTCCAGAGCTGCACTCACTATTCTGCTGCTGGTGCAGATCACTGTGTACATACGACATTACTTCCTGTACTGATCCTGAGTTAATCCTGTATTATACTCCAGAGCTGCACTCACTATTCTGCTGCTGGTGGCAGTCACTGTGTACATACATGACATTACTTATCCTGTACTGATCCTGAGTTACATCTGTATTATACTCCAGAGCTGCACTCACTATTCTGCTGGGGCAGTCACTGTGTACATACATGACATTACTTATCCTGTACGATCTGGTTACATCCTGTATTAACCCAGAGCTGCACTCACTATTCTGCTGCTGGTGCAGTCACTGTGTACATACATGACATTACTATCCTGTACTGATCCGAGTTACATCCTGTATTATACTCCAGAGCTGCACTCACTATTCTGCTGCGTGCATCACTGTGTACATACATGACATACTTATCCTGTACTGATCCTGAGTTACATCCGGTATTATATCCAGAGCTGCACTCACTATTCTGCTGTTGTGCAGTCACTGTGTACATACATGACATTACTTATCCTGTACTGATCCTGAGTTACCTCCTGTATTATACCCCAGAGCTGCACTCACTATTCTGCTGCTGGTGCAGTCACTGGTGTACATACATGACATTCTTATCCTGTACTGATCCCTGAGTTATCTCCTTATATCCGATAACCTCCAGAGCTGCACTCACTATTCTGCTGGTGAGTCACTGTGTACATACATGACATTACTTATCCTGTACTGACCTGAGTTACATCTGTATTATACCCAGAGCTGCACTCACTATTCTGCTGTGACATACATGACATTACTTATCCGTACTGATCTGAGTTAACTCCTGTATTATACTCCAGGCTGCACTCACTATTCTGCTGCTGGTGCAGTCACTGTGTACATACATGACTATTACTTATCCTGTACTGATCCGAGTTACTCCGTATTATACCCAGAGCTGCACTCACTATCTGCTGCTGGTGCAGTCACATGTGTACAACAATGCATACTTATCCTGTACTGATCCTGAGTTACATCCTGTATTATACCCAGAGCTGCACTCTACATTCTGCTGCTGGTGCAGTCACTGTGTTACATACATGACATTACTTATCCTGTACTGATCCGAGTTACTCCTGTATTACCCAAGCTGCACTCACTACTCTGCTGGTGGAGATAAATCTGTATTATACTCCAGAGCTGCATTCACTATTCTGCTGGTGGAGACATAGGACTTAAATATTGTATATTGTATTAAAAAACGGCTGTACAATAATGATTACATAATAAGGAATGATTCAGCTCAGATCTTTGGACCTAAAAATGTTAAAGGATGGACATGCCCTTTAAGTTTGGAGTGGAGTAGCCTTTTTAAGCCAAATGTACAATGTATCGGTATCACATTCCATAATTCTTAATGTTTCCTCCTCTCTAAATGAACGTAAAACTTTTTGCTTGTTTCCGTACAGGGAATTTTCTGCTATTGGATCACTTTCACTAACAAGCCCCCAGACCAAATTAGAGGAAAATTACATGGAAGTTGCTCCGGTGGTCTTCATTAATTTTAAAGTAACGGTAATTTGTAAACATTTCAGTGATAGAAGACTGGCACCTCCAGGCACGCAGCGGCTCCGAGCATATGCTGATTGGTAAAGTGAGCCCAAATGATCATCCTGTAATCGGGAATCCCCCTGGATGGCAGGAGGGGGGGCGAATAAAAGGGGATACTTACCTGCCTATGACTCCCCACCTCTCCAGGTGCTGTTAAATTGGCGCAGTCTATTCTATGACCATTGCACCCACTGATTAACCACACCTATCGCGCCCCCAACGATCCGGGAGGTGGAGACAATAAAGAAACCCTTTAAATTTTTATCAGCTCATTCCTGGTGGCAAGAGTTTCCAGATTAACTGAAAAAAACCTTTAGCTTGTACATTCTAGATCAGGATATAGATTAGTTTTTGTCTCCCCTCTTTAGACTTTTCACTTTCCATTAACATAGCCATGTGAGGACTTGTTTATTTTTGCTGGCCAAAAAATTTGAGTACATTCAATCCATTAAAATTAGGAAGAAAATGGGAAACAGCAGCAATTTACCAATTTTTGTAAGGCTTGTTTTTTTAAGTGTCAGCACTGTTTGTTTTCATTCTATGGATTAAATGTAGTTATGTCGACATCTCGTTTTAAAAGTTTTCTACTTGAGAACACTAAAAATACATTTGAATAAAAAGTACTGCTTTTTGTCACAATATTCTGAAAGCTATAACTTTTTACA
The DNA here is from genome assembly GCA_019512145.1 of Engystomops pustulosus. NCBI lineage: Eukaryota > Metazoa > Chordata > Amphibia > Anura > Leptodactylidae > Engystomops > Engystomops pustulosus. The sequence goes on along the minus strand of WNYA01000475.1, from coordinate 52,883 downwards.
TTTCCATTCAAGGGACTTGTGAGGGCTTGTTTTTTGTGGCGTCGGTTTACGTTTCCATTGCATACAAGTTTTTGGATCACTTTTTATTATTAGATTTTATATAGTAGGTGAAGATAAAAAAAAATTCTTAACAGACAACTCCATAAGGGGCAAAATTGGGGTGTAAAATTGATGAGAGCTTTCCGCCCAGGAAGGCCATCCGCATTTAACAGTTCATTGTGTTGTGACCCCTGGCCATCCTTCTCCTCAACTTTTCAGACCAGTGACGGCCCAGACATCAAATGCACAATTAATTTAAACGTTGTTACCAGTGACCCATTGGGAGTGGAAACATCCGTGGGTCCCTCCACGGTAAGTGTCACCCTGCAAATGGTATATAAAGCATCCTCTACAATCCCTGCGCCCTGATAATGGTGGGTTTTGTGTTTTTTGGAAAGACCCCTTTAAGCAATTCGATCTCCGTATCGTATTGTAAGCTCTTCCCAGCAGAACCCTCACTCATATTGCTCCATAGGGACGATGATTTCACTCTGCCAATCTCTTATATAATTTGTATATGTCCCCCATGATTTGTACAACGCTGCGGAATATGATGCCACTATATACCTATATACTTGAGTATAAGCTGACCCAGTATAAGCCGAGGCCCCTAATTTTACCACAAAACCTGGTAAAACATTTTTTTTTACTCGTGCTAAAAAAACTAGGCTATACTCGAGTATATATGGTAAATAAGATTATTATATTGTAACTTATATGGAAAAGTCCTTCCTATAAGCAGCCGACAATATAATATAATATCTTATATATGACGCCAGCGAAAAGAAAGCAAAGATCCCAGAGAGGAAATGAACTGGAGGAGAACAGAAGGTGAAGGCGCAGAGCGAGGAAGGAACTGGGGATGTCTGTGTATACGGAGAACATTGGCTGCAGCCGCTGGTGTATCCAGTCTGTGTCATCAGAGAGGAGAACCCAACCCCCACACCAAGAGCCACAATCTACCACCACAAGCAGCTAAAGGACATTGCCAGGAGCCCTCATAACTATTTCTGTACTTCCTACTGTAACCTAAGGAAGACAGTAACTTATCAATGATACTCAACGACTGATAGAGAGCCACAACACGCATCTAAGCCAAGAGTATCAATCCGTGCGACACAGTAACTCCGTAATAACACAGTATACACTGAAAACCACCTAAGATATATAATATATATAAAAGAATAAACTATTATAAATATAATACTGCCCCTATGTACATATATCTGCAAATACTCCTAATACGAATATAATAAATAGCCCCTATGTAAAGATAACTATATAATTCGCCCCCTATGTACAAGAATATAACTACATAATACTGCCCCTATGAATACTACATAACTGCCCCTAGCAAGAATATAACTATATAATACTGCCCCCTATGTACAAGAATATAACTACTAATATACTGCCCCCTATTAGAAGGATATAACTACTATAATACTGCTATACAAGAATATACTACTATAATAACTGCCCCATGTACAATATAACTACTATAATACTGCCCCCTATGTACAAGATAACTAACTATAATAACTTGCCCCTATGTACAAGAATTAACTACTATAATACTGCCCCATATGTACAAGAATATAACACTATAATACTGCCCTATGTACAAAATATAACTCTATAATACTGCCCCTATGTACAAGAATATAACTACTATAATACTGCCCCTATGTACAAAATATAACTACTAATAACTGCCCCTATGTACAAGAATATACACTATATCACTATACGCCCCCTATGTACAAGAATATAACTACTATAATACTGCCCCTATGTACAAGAATTAAACTATCTAATACTGTCCCCTATGTACAAGAATATAACTACTATATACTGCACCCCTATGTACAAGATATAACTACTTATACTATGCCACCTTGTACAAGAATATAACTACTATATACTGCCCCCTATGTACAAGAATATAACTACTATAATACTGCCCCCTATGTACAAGAATATAACACTATAATACTGCCCCTATGTACAAGAATATAACTACTATAATACTGCCCCCTATGTACAAGAATATAACTACTATAATACTGCCCCCTATGTACAAGAATATACTACATAATACTGCCCCCTATGTAAAGAATAAATACTATAATACTGCCCCTATGTACAAGAATATAACTACTATAATATGCCCCCTATGTACAAATATAACTACTATAATACTGCCCCCTATGTACAAGAATATAACTACTATAATACTGCCCCCTATGTACAAGAATATAACTACTATAATACTGCCCCTATGTACAAGATATAACTACTATAATACTGCCCCTTGTACAAGAATAACTACTAATACTGCCCATGTACAAGATTACTACTAAATACTGCCCCTATTCATGAAAAACTACTATAATACTGCCCCCTAGTACAAGTACTATAACTACATATAATACTGCCCCTATGTACAAAATATAAATACTATAATACTGCCCCCTATGTACAAGAATATACTACTATATAATACTGCCCCCTATGTACAAGAATATACTACTATATATACTGCCCCACTAGTACAAGATATAACTACTATAAACTGCCCCTATGTACAAGAATATAACTACTATAATACTGCCCCCTATGTACAAGAATAAACTACTATAATACTGCCCCCTTATGTACAAGAAATAACTACTATATACTGCCCCCATGTACAAGAATATAACTACTATAATATCGCCCCTATGTACAGAATATAACTACTATAATACTGCCCCCTATGTACAAGAATATAACTACTATAATACTGCCCCTATGTACAAGAATATAACTACTATAATACTGCCCTATGTACAGAATATAACTACTAATACTGCCCACTATGTACAAGATATAACTACTATATACTGTCCCCCTATGTACAAGAATATAACTACTATAATACTGCCCCCTATGTAACAGAATATAACTACTATAATACTCGCCCTATTACAAGACTATAACTATAAATACTGCCCCTATGTACAGGAATATAACTACTATAAACGTGCCCCCTATGTACAAGAATATAACTACTATAAGCCCCCTATGTACAAGAATATAACTACTATAATCTGCCCCCTATGTACAAGATATAACTACTATATAATACTGCCCCCTATAGACAATAATAAATACATAGAGAATAGTGAAAAAACTAAAAAAGGCCAAGTCGTTAAGGGGTTAACTCATACATTAACTGTAATACCTCTAACGTTATATATGTAGCCTCCTGTCTGAAGTGTCAAAAACAGTATGTAGGACACACAGCGGGTCCTTTGAAAATTAGAATCCGCAGGCATCTTCCAGATATATGTAACAACTCTTTAAATATATCTTCTATTTCTAAACATTTTAGAGATTGCCATAACAAACAGACGGATGGTTTCTCTTGGACCGGCATAGAGAGGGTCTACCAGCCCATCAGAGGAGGTGACATGAAACGGAAGTTACTCAATCGAGAAACCTTCTGGATGTTTACTTTAGTTAGTCGCCAACCAGAAGGTCTGAACAAAAGATCTGACATCATCTTAACATATTGAGTCCTGTTCTAGGCATTTTTTGTATGTTTTTCAACAATTATTGTCATCATGTGGTGTGAACAAGTACATATATATCCGCATTTATGCGTTTTTTCTACGTGTATATCCGTGTTTTTGGTAACCTACCTCTTGTTTTGCCACGCCGAGTCTGTCCTGTGATTTCCTCATCTCCGAAGTAGCATTCATCGTGATTTAATTCTAGTCCCTTTCTTTTTCTTTTATATATCTGTATATAAATATATGTTTTTTTATCTAACTTCTATGTCTCATTACCTAAGGTGGGAGGATTACTTCTACATTTCAGCGATCTAACAGTTAAACACCCCGTGTACTTTATTCACATTCGCTGCTCCTCCCACTTCGATCACCTGATCCGTGACGTCTTGGATATCATATGATCTTATGATCGTCTTTGCCCATATCGGCTTCAGGTGTTCTACCCCTCCTATTTTTGATCACCTGATCCATGTCGTCACTGAGCGGGTGTTTTAAAAGTCTAGTGTTCACTTGTACATAGTAGATCATGACTAAGGCAGCCTCTGCCGAAACGCGTTGATCAAATGTTACAGCTATGTGTGTCTGAATGAATTTTTATATTTAATAAAGGAAGATTGATTTATTCACCAACCGACTCCACGTGTGGTACAGAGTGCTGGATCCCAAACTTGTTTCTGCTGTTCATTTGGCCTGTGGACAGAGGCCGGCTTCCGGAAGCACCTGCCGTGGTTGGAGTTCGAACAGAATCATCAACACCGAGGATACGGGTGAGACGGCGTTTTCTCTATATTTTTTTCTGCTATATACTATAATACTGCCCCCTATGTACAAGAATATAACTACTATAATACTGCCCCCTATGTACAAGAATCTAGCTACTATAATACTGCCTCCTATGTACAAGAATATAACTACTATAATACTACCCCCTATGTACAAGAATATAACTACTATAATACTGTTCCCCCTCGCCATAACTTCCTTACCGCCGTGATACTTATGCCAGTCTTCAATATGGTGAGAGCAATATTTTTAAAGAGGATATAATAAAGTAAAAAAAAAAGATAAAGTAAATAAGAAATATTATCTATCATCCTCATTATAATCCACAGGGTGCCATTGGACGATTGGTAGGAGAGACAGTAGCCTATATATGTCCTAGATGGTATAAACTGCTAGAGTGCGTAGCTTAACCCCATATTCGTGGTGGAGATGCATTGGCAGGTGAGTCTGTATGACTATTGTTATATAGTCAAAATGCGTTTATATCCCACAGGTGCCTGTACAATGAAGATGAACCAATTCTCACCATGATATGATAAGCCAGTGACTGCACGGGAGCACTCTATCCTTCCAACACTGCTGTGCTCTGGGAGTTAGAAATATCCACAGGCACTTACCCTTGATCTGCAGGGATGCTGGGTGGTAATTCTATTCAATCTATCACGGATTCTCTATTATTAGGGGCAGCAGCATAATTTCTTGTGGCGGTAGACGCCACGCTTTACAGCTCTCTGCGTTTTGAATGCACGGTGCAGATTAGGCATATCCTTCCGTGGATCTTGTCGGTGCTGATGCCAACGTCATGTGCCAGAAATGCCAGCCGTGGTTCTAGTTGGATGGAGCCGAAGTCTTGTGAGAGCTGCTGCATGTCCAGAGACGCAGACGCAAGTGCACCTTGAAGCTGGCAAGGCATCTGCCCAACGGATTCGCGCCGCCGTAACAGTATATAAAGATGGAGTGACAGCTACACCTCAGCGGTTGAGGGACGATCAAGCCACGCTGTGCTGTTATACATTCCTGTCATGTTCGGTGGATCGCATCCACAGCTCTTATAAGGTGAGAGGTAAATTCGAGTTTAGAAGCGGACTGCGAGGGGCTTGCCCCGGATGCAAGTATCGCACCAGATTCTTCAGGTTCATTCGTATCTTCGCTTGATGAACAGCAGAGTCCTCAGCAGGCAGCTGGTGATGAAATAAAGGTGGGCGAAGAGCAATACTTTCAGAGCATAGGGATGAATGAGCGTATGGTCCTGTGGGTTTCATCCTGAGTACACCTGGTTCATGAGTAGCATAATTCAATATAATTTCTAGGTACTGGGAAGTCGTGATTGTCTGCTAGATCATTCGAATAGTGATGGTGGGGACCAGTGGCTCAAACCTGTAGCACCCTAAACTTTTACAGCTTTTATTAGAGCCCCATCATGGCTCACCAGTCAAAGGTTTTTGTTACATGCTGAGAGTTGTAGTATGTAGAGCACAGTTAAAAGGTGTTCTGGTTTAGACCCGTCATACCATGAGCAGACATTCCATATGGAGATATTTGAATTCCCACAGCAGACCCGTGTTGGTCGGCATAGTAAGAGAAGAAGTACCTGGTCAGTTTTCTGGAGACACATGAGCGACAACAAGAGCAAGGAGCCAAGGCATAAGGGTAGAATGGATTCACACAGCATCTTTTAGTTAGGGAATCCCCCCTATCAACTTTGCCCCTGTGCAGACACTTTGCCAGCAGGGGGTAGTTAAGGATGGAGTATGCAACACTTGAAACCGTAATAGAAATGGATTTAGAATGTCGATTGCCGCCTTGGATTGGCACCTTGGACATGATGTAAAATAGTTTTAGGATCTGTTTCTACTCTGTAGACTGAATGGAAGTCGTAATGCGATGGATGCATTGAGCCCCGGTCAATGTCCAGTCAGGTTCTAATATGGAGTCCTTACACGAGGACTGACATTTCAGTGTTAAAGCTAGGATTTACGTACTAGCAGGACTCCTATGGTGTAATTACTAACCTCATCATATCTCTCTCACTCAGGCTCATCAATCTCCTTGTACATGCTCAATCTCAGCAGTGACCCTTTGTCACAGATATGGGAAGAGGTGTTGGCGTGCGTCACCCCCGGAAGGAGGTTGAAGCGCCCCATATTTGCTTTGTGTTAGGTGCACTTCTCCATTACCTTAGTGAAGGTTACCTGACTGGCAGCAAAGGATGTGCAAGTGAACCATATGGATTCAATATAATATGGTGTCTTATTTCAGATGAGAAAGACTATTCGGGAACCTTGCAACCCAAAATGAAGCAGCTCTGGGAGTCAGGGAAATAGTCACTGCAACTGACTGAAGTTCCAGAGCACGATGCCGTGGACCAAAGGATGTTCATGTCTATTAAAGTGCATCATGGACTGAGATAGTATGGAAAAGTACTACAAATTCTATGGACTTCAATGGTCGTAAAATTTTCACGATGTTACTCTCTCTTCTTGTGTCAGTGATAGGAACATGATTTACCTATGAAGGCTGAAACATACCTCTACTGTGCCTGTTCCCACGTGTTGTAATATTTACTGTTTTGTATCAGTAAAATGATCAGTCTGCGTTCAGACTAGTGGTCTAAGGGGATACAAGTGATTAACAAACTTCAGCTGTGACAAGTCTGGATGGTCAAAAGTTTTGTATGTACACGAAAGCGTTCCTGGAGTGCTACAAAACAGTCACTGACATCAAGCAGAATCTAAAAAGGCAGAAAGTCAGAAGTCTTACCAGGAAGTATCACAGAGTAGCAGCAATGAGTGTGTGTTATACTATGTTCAGTCTGATCTACTGGCTAAAGGATGCCAACAGAAGATTCTGAGAAGCCGCTCCCCACTATAGGACTCATGGACGAGTCCATGTTTAAAGATTATGGTAAATACAATATTTCTGTGTCTAGGTAGATATCAGCAATGATCGAAAAAATTATTTAAATGACAACGATCTCCATACCTCACATGCAGACGGCATAACGGTTACATAAAGAAAGTTATCTTATAATTTAAAATGCACTGAGTCTTCCTTCCCGTGCCATTGTGTTGGCTCATCTGCTTGTGTGGTATAGACTAGACCCGCTCACCTGTAATATTGACTTCCTTTACATCTTACGTGATTCAGGCTGATGTTGCAAGACGAAAAAGCTTTGGATTTAAGCATTATTGTAGTTGTGTTGTGGATATCAAGTCATGGCGTTTGCTGGACTAGGGTAGTTACTGATTAGGCCACAGTCGCAGGTTGAGCTGGTGACCCTCTCTGTTACAATTGCGAATGAAGCATGTCTGCGAGTTAACGTGTAGCGAAGGTATTATCGGACAGCAGAGAAATCCAATTCGTTTCCGGTGTCACTGAACCTTTACCATGGGCGAGAGTGCAGCACCAGTGACAGGTGTATCTTCGGTTCCTGAAGACCTATTAAAGCCCGGAACAAGTATGGGTAAAGTAGTTCCTTTGGTTTCTATCGTTCGCAAAATGAAATGGGTGGTATTTTCACGTACAGCACCCTGCGGGGTCATTACAGGAGACTAGGGCAGGAGTTCACGGTTTTCCCGCGTAAGGACTGTAAAGTTACTTGAATAGTTTCGATTTGCAGCCGATTCCAGAATTGCCCCGGGATTTTGGCGCCACGCGATCGGATTGGCGCGCAAAGCATCAGCGCGATACGGCATGCAGTGCAAGTAGAGAAATTGTAGGGTGGGCGATGGGGGGAGCATGGCGTACACGAACGACAACCACGAGGTGCTTCGAGAGTAACAAAGAGAGGGAATCGCCGTTAAAGAACTTGTTCTCGCAAAAATGATCATCTTGCAATCGCAAGAAGGCGTATTCCATGGTTGAGTCAGCGGCGGACAAACTGTGGAACACTCGCTAGGAACCAACTTCACTCATGCGCGGTGATATCAGCGCTTAGTTCGAGCTAGCGCAAGGGAGCTAGTAAATCGTACGGACCAATCAGTCAGAGAACGCCCCGACTCCGATCTGCCCATATCTCTGGCCAGAAATGTGTGAAAAAAATAGTTGACTGTGAGGGTCGCAACAAGAACTCACTAGCCCCTCTGTTCAGCATCCCCGTTGTAACTTCGTGACCACGCGTTCAACATGTCCTACAGTATGGATAACGAGTTGGGCTTCCCTTTTCCCACAACTCGTGTACTCCTCATGTCAGTACCCCCAACCCGCCATTGCGCTACACATTACCACACGCCACCCTGTGGTACTCAGAGACTCCGGATGACAGAGATATAGAGTGGCTGTCCCTCCTCATACTGGATACCTGAGTGTCACAACAAGTCTCATGACCATTCCTGTCGGAACTGTGGTACGCCCCCATCCCCAACCGGGTTTACCAACCGATCCACAGAGAGGGGATGACAGGGACAGCTGACCCAGGAGTTCTCGTGACGGTCTAGCCCACCGCTCTGGTCGTGCGCTAGACGGGGGAGTACAGGGGAGGGTCCAGGGCCCCTGAGCTAGGAGTCGATCTGGCCATGCACCAGCGGGGGAGGTAATGGGCGAAGTCCAGGTACCATGGATACATGCACGCGCCGAGCGGCTAAACAGGAGGCGGAGACACGTGCGCGGGACTGGCGGCCGAGACTGTCGAATGCTGTGCGAGGGGGCAGCAGCCAGTTCTGTGGGTGCGAAGGCGGCATCCGGCACCCTCCGATCCGGAGAGTGGAGGCGTGATTGTGGCCAGGGCGGCTGATCGCTGGCCTATTCCATGCCGATGGCTCCCCACAAATGGCGAGGCTTCCCTTCCTGAGTGAAGGACGGAGCAGTGACGCCCGCGCCCAGCGTCCCACAGGGGAGACTGGAAGTCAGCGCCAGGGTACATTTTAAAGGCGCGAGATCCCACACAGGGTCCGTGTTGTTTTATCTGCACCCCAGCCCAGCCACAGGAGTTGCCTCCCAGTCGTGGATGATATTACCTCGCACACGAGCGTGTATCCTCACCAAGCTGATCAGTGAGTTCTAATGACGGTGGTAGCGGTCGGTGGCACGATACCGACGAGGGGCTATCATGCGTACGGTGACAGAGCACTGGTAAAGCTTAAGCCTTCATGCATTGTAGAATATGTGGAGTAATCTGCTGCACTCTTATTCAAAACACTACACTGTGACCCGTGTGTTCCGCGCATCGTTTTTAGCCACAAGCCAGTTTGCATAGCATCGCCTTTTGATCCATGCGTATTCAATCCGCAGGCGTGTGTATATATCTGATGCCCGCACAAGGAGATCCCTCCAGGTGCAGAGAATTCCCCATGAGGGCACTCCGGCCACATGCGATTCGGCCCTCGTTCGGGAGCTCTCATGCAGTCAGGGAGGGGAAGGTCAGGCCGACCTCGTTTTCCTCATAGCAGGATATTGCTCCCATCGTACCTTGCGTGAAATGGGTACGACAGATCAATGATGTAGTTAGAGATGAACAAGACAGAACGCTGCAGTGTCACAAGACGTTCATGTTCCGGGTCTAGGAGAAAGAGAGAACAGGTTTCTCAATCCTTGAGACTTTTCCCTCCCTTATCCCACCCGGCAGAATGTCGCAAATACAGGACAGAACAGAGACAGGTTTTCTACCCTAGAGCATTGGCGGAAGTATCCCTTTCCTGAGAAGGAGACGAGATTGGGACAGGCGCCAAGAGCATGTTGCTCGTGTTCAAGTGTCCCTCTAAGCGAAAGCTGACCTGGCGCTCCCAGTTGGGATTCAGGGTGTGCCTAACATGGATGGTTTCGGATACACACGACAGAGCAGATGCTTTTAAGGAGTGGTTCCTGGGAGCGGCAGCCATGCGGCGCCGACGAATTAGGCAATTATGCCAACCCACTGTCGCGGTAAATCGGTTCTAGGAATCTCTTTTTGACTATGGGCTCTCCCCAGGCTGAGGAGGAAGAAGATTTAAGGCTGGTGCTCCACCAGGGCACAATCCTCATCTACGGGAGGTTACCCCGCACAGAGAGGCCTCTTGCCTGTCTTAAGACACGAGCCTCGCTGTGGACGCCAGATAGGGTTACGGCCAGATCGGTAGCCTTATTCTCAATTCGCCAGAGGGCTCTGTATGGCTAAAACCTGCCACAGGTGACCAACCTCCCCATCACAGTATCTCTGTCAGTATTCCCTCGTGCCAGGGGATTTTGTTTGGGTCTGCCCTCGACAATTGTGGTATAGACCACGGCCAGTGCCGGCTAGAGAGGGTTTTCGCGTAATAGGCCTCAAGAGCAGGCCAAGTTTTAACGCCGCCCACGCGCGATTTAAGATCACTCCTGGTTCAGCGTCCGAGGGGCCCACGCAGTAGAGGGGAGGCAGCCCCTCTGACTGGGAACCGGAGGTCTAAGGGGATTCATATTTTCCCGGCCTCAGGATTCCCCAGCACTACAACGATCCCGGTCAAGAATGCCGCCCAGGGGTCCGTTTTTTGTTGTGGGGCAGGCTCTACCCTCGTTCAGCGGATGAGCAAGTGGGCATGTATTTGAGTGACAAACGTGGCATTTGTGTGCGCACGATCCAAGTGGGGCACCTATTACCTTTTTCTTATCCCCTCCACCAGCGAGGACGTCAGAGAACTCTCGAGTGGCGGTAAGAGCAGAAGGAGACACGGGTTCCTAGAAGTATGCGCAAGGCAGTCTTTACATGTTCCCTATCTGACAGGACGCGCTAGACCCTTCCCCCCTTTTTGGCTTACCCCTGCTTTCCGGTGCCATCTCACGCCCAGTGCCATCGCGCGTACAGGATTCTATTAACCGTACAGCTAGAATCCCCTTTCAAGACCGGCGGTACACCTATCCGGATTAATCTATCACTTGTACAACCACTACTATATAGCCTACTACAAAGGTTGACAAGTTCCAAGACTGCGAATTAGATAAAGTCCAACCATAACCACATCGCCTTTTCAGGATGCTTTTATGGCTTTCCATGACTTTCAGCGGCTGCTTATCTGCCAACGTCTTTCCATCATCTCCAGGCACAGTCAGAGGATTCTGAGCGTATTAGGCGCGGCGCGAGAGTGAGGACATGGACGGCAAGATAAGCACTCCATTCCGAGCTCTGCCCTTGGAGTTGGTCCTGATAGACCGAGGGTTTTCAAAAACTAATACGGGGTGGGAGCCTACATTACGGAATATCAGGGAACACTTGAGCATATCCATGGACGACTTCCTGCTGCATAGCAGGTTGGCGAGTATCGAAGAGTTGCAGATCTAATAAAGGTGGTGATGCACAGATCCTACATCGCCTGGGCGGACATGGCCAAATCTCGAAGAGTCCCCCCCCCTTACACTTCCGGCCACAGAGCAAAGAGATTATCCGGCATCCATTTGATTCACACCTAGCAGAGATCTCTCCTTCATCAGGCAACAGGGTGTGTGATAGATAGTAGCCTCGTTGAGCCAGGCTGTACAGAACCGAGCCATCCCACTACCATAGAGGCCAATCTTGCGGACTCTGGGAGCTCTTGGTACAGCGGCTCAATCCCAAGCGGTGCTCTGTTTGGGCGATGTTCATCGCAAGCCACCTTACCAGTCTTCTGTTGGAGACATGGGGGGGGGCTCAGTACCCTCTGGCCCGGATGCTTAAAACACTTCCTGCAACAGATCGGATATCCTGATGGATGGTTGGCGTACGATGAGCGAGGAACCTCAGGCAGCCGGCCCTTGGATGGAGTGGAGTGAGACACCCATCTATCCCGATTACGGATGCAAGCTCTACGGGGTTGGGCGCCTCGCGTCAGGCGGCATCTTATTCCAGGGAGTCTGAATCAGCGGCTCTAACAGAAGGGAAGTACAAAAAAAAAAGGTCCTCACATCAAGAGCATCTCAGCGGAACCATCCTGCGAGGAGATCAGACAAGCTCTAGCCTGAGATGATTGGGGACGGGGGGACAGGACTGAAGATTGCCTTTCGAGCAATTGTTTCCAGCGGCCTGGCGTTCTGTTGTGAATCGCCAGGGATGGTACCCCGAAAGCGGGTCCTTATAGGAACCCTCTGCATCAGATTCTAGAACTAGCGGAAGCATCAAGACCAATATCGGCCGGTTCATATAAGGGGCAAGGACAATCTGCAGGCGACATTCCAAGCCGTTCATCGTCTTCAGTAAAGGGAGAGCGGTTCCTGAATCGAGCTGCAAGGTTGTTCTCCAAGAATAACCCAGGCTAGGGGGTCAAACCGAAGTGGTATTTATTCGCCACAAAAAGAAAGCGAAACAGGACAGGTCAGGCTCTTCTGCTCCCTAGACCCGAGAGAACGATCTTTAAGTGGATGCTTATCAATCAGGTGGACTCTCGCCTAGCTATGCATTTCCACCCCGTCTATTCTGCCAAGGGTTTCTGAGAAGATACGGCAGATCCAAGCCAGAGTTTTCTTATGAGCCCCCTTCTGGCCAGGAGGCATGGTTCTCCGTATGAGAGAAGCTATCGATTCAGACCCTTGGATCCTCCCAGAGAGGCACGATCCTCTCCAGGCCCGTATTCACCCCAAGATTACGAACCTCCATCTTGAGGCTGGAATTTGAGAGGCGCATCTTGAGGGAAAAAGCGCATCTCGGACAGGTAATTACAACACTGCAGAAGAGTAGAAAAAGTAGTTACCTCTAAAATCATTTCAGGGTGGAGAGTTATTCTCAGATTTTGTTCCCCAGATAAATAGATTAGCACATCCAAATATAGCTAAGATATAGATTTCTGCAAGCAGCGCCCCACCCCACGGATTAGATAAGGGCAGAAAATCCTGCCACACTAAAGTTCAGATCTCTGCCCTTAGATCCCTGTTTTGAGTCTCCTTTAGCTCTCATCCCTGGAATCTCGGTTCATAAAGGCGGCATCTCGTAGACCCCCTTTAGGAGATGTGACGGTGCCCCCTGGGACCTCACTCTGGCTATTAAATTATCTGAATAAGAGATCCTTTTTGATGCCATAGGGCTGTTCACTCAGGATGGCTGACCATTAAAGTTGTCTTTTGGTAGCTCATCACTTCAGCCCGAGGGTTGAGAGAGAATCGTCCTGATGTCCAGTAGAGCGGCCTTTTCCTCAAAGATGCTTGGAGACCGTGTATTCTGATGACAGACCCGGCCTTTTTATACAAGGTAGTCTCTAGATTCGATAGATACAGGAGATCGAGGCTCCCATCCTCTGCAGTGTACCACCTTCTACAGATAGGGCAGAGGGAGTTAACAAATTAGATGTTAAAAGGGCATTGAGCCTATATTTGAGGAGGACTAAGATTGGAGAAAAATCTGTAGTCTTTTGTCTTTTTGGTGGAAAGAATAGGGGGCAGAGGCTACAGCGGTAGTTATAGCTAGATGGATTAGCAGCATTAGCTCCGCTATATTAGCAGCCGGTCAGCCGATACCAGCAAGGTCCTAAAAGCCCATTACAATAGAGCGTTTTCTTCTCATGAGGCAGAATTTGGAGCAGGTGTCGGTTAATCGCATTGTCAGGCTTCCAGCACTGTCGTTCTCACACATACATTTCTATAGGACACTATAGGGCTAAAGTAGCAGGTGACAGGAAACTTTCTTTGGGCGAAGGGCTTTCTTCGGTTATCCACCCTAAGATTTACATACTATGTTATTCTCTCTTGGTTGGGTGTCTGATGTGGTGAGAGGGGGAAACCGGGTAATCTCACCGGTTAATTGTGGTCTTGAACACGACAGACCCTGGTTATTCCCTCCCTTGTAAATCTTGTTTCACACTGGGGTGTTCAGCGCTTGTGTGATTTGTGTACATCAGCGGTGTGAGATTCTCTATTGCAAAGTGTACTGAATGCAACTTGGTGGTCAGAGAATTAATCAAAACATTAAAGTCCCATACAGTTCCGTTAACCACTGAAGCAGATGGGGCGTACCGCCAGAATTTGAAGTCTTGGTTTCTGTCCCTGGGGGCGGATCCCCTCTCTCTGTGGGTGCTGTCGTGGTTCAAGTAAACCACCATACCGGTGCGTAATTACCGGTTTTTGGTGCCACTTTGTTATGCAGCAGAAAAGTAATAAATGTGACTCTGACTAAGCGTAGGTACGTAACAGCCCCTTTAGGTGCCATCTTGTTTTCTGTTCTTGTGCAGCGTGAACAGCAAACGTGGCGTCAGGACACTTTAATTAGACCTATGTCGTAAGCGTTTGCAACATTCTTTCAGTGCCAAGTCTAGATTAGTCAACTGGACTTCCTAATTGCTGGGCAAGCACAGACTTCGAAGATGGGCGATCAGTCTCCGGGAAAGCAACAGCGCGATGCTTAATAAAGTGGGCACAGGTGAGGTAAATAATGGGTGACATGTAGTTCAGATCGTCTGCGCCATAAAAATGAGGGAGTGAGCGCCACAAGTCTTTACATGGCTGCGCCGGTAATTTTTGCTCCTCACCCTTTTTTCCTGCTCTATTGTGCGTCAAAAATTTGCGCAACAAAATGTACTGAAAATTACACATAAATTGGACGGATTAATGTGGAAAGTTACAGGCCAGCCCACTCACCCCCCCCAAAAAAAAAAGACGGAGGCAGTTGGGATAGTCGGGAAGTGTATTAGATAATGAACAATACACTTTTGCGCGGCAAAAAACTCACGAAAACGCATATTTTGGCGCAAGTACGGATAGACATCGTGCCCAATTATTTAACTTTTAGGGGTTTGTTAATTTTTAAGCATCCTTAAAATCAGAAAATTTTCAATAGGTTGTTGTGATGATTTCTTTTATGTTTAAGATCTCTGCTGCTATCATATGAATGGGAATGGTTCATTCTTATATCTCGGTTTAAATTCATTTTAATATACAAAAAAATCAAGCTTGTGATTGTGAATTTATATGACCATGGTTTCATTTTTCATCTGTGTGAAAAGGCTCAAAAATTGGGGGACTAGGGGCATACTATGGGTATGGCGTGCGTGTAATAGTACATTGTAGGGTCCCGTGATCTGTGTATATTAGCTCACAATAGATATAACAGGAAGAGGCCAATACATTCACTTACCGTCCCAGCAAGACGAAACACAGCGCTACACCACCGCGACCAACACAGAACCCACGCAACAAGTTCTCTGTGTAAGTAAGGCTCAAGGCTGACCCTGGAAGGGAGCCGAACTCGTCATAGGACAAAACATATGCCTGAAAGAGAGAGTTTGAGACAAGGTTCTCCCTCTTTTGGCTCCTCATCTGACCAGTTCTGTCCAGTGACTGCTTCAGTAAGACCATCCCATGTGTATCTAAACGCGGGGCCAAAAGCCTGATCTCCAACAGGTAACAGATGCGGCGCTTAGTTGGACACCTGGGTCAACACAGCAAAGTCCTCGTCGAGAAGTGACAGTCCTGAAATAATGTGAGCCCCACGAAGCTGACATTCACCGTCCGCGGAGGGTCAGTAAACTCTGACCAGTGGAGGCTCACGGTGTCCTGCTTCAGTTGCTAGTAATAACCTCATTCCTCGGATTAATGAGCTAATGTCCACATCAATGGAGGAGTGTCTTGAGTGGGGTTGAGAGGTTACTGGGCGCTCTACCACTCTTGGAAGCACTGCGCTTGGAGTTGTCTGTAGATGCTGCTTCTCCAAATTCAGTAAGGGGCAGAGGGAAACATGGACTGGTGGGATCGTTGGGTCTGCTTGCTATTCCCATTCTCCATGGGAACACTGGTTGGGATGTGCGGCCAATTGATACAGCAGGGAATAGGATAGTCAGGGCGGCTTCCCCCAATCGGAGCTGCGTGCCCCTGTGATAGCTCAACGTCGGCTCTGCAGTGTAGGACTTTCCAGACTCTGCCAGAGAAAGAGAATTATAGATAAGTTCAAGGCACAAAATACGAACTAAATCAGCAACAAAAAATGAGGGGGGCTTCTCAGCTTGAACAGATAGCAGAACTATGATCGAGCTGAAGGTATCAGGATCTGGTGTGGGTACGGCCTACTCGATGTGTTCCCTTATTTCTCAGTTTTATTGATTCTATCTCTGACCTAATCACAAAGGGCAAGTCCCTACAGTCTAAAGAAATGCTAGACAGGGACGGTCACGAGACCCCCAATCTTGTTACTCCTCTGTAGAGTGACAGCTGGGGGACACATGTCCCGGATTGATGTGACCCCAGATTACGCAGGCCAGTGCTCGCGTCAATAGAACTGGGTTCGTTCCCCATTAATCCAAAGTGCAAGACCAGAAACTAGACGCACGTCACCTTGACCAGGAGGAGGCAGAGAGCTCGGGGCCCCAGGGAGAATTGACAGCAGATGGGCCCTGACATTAACCTCTGAGAACTAGACGATGTCTCCGTGTTATAACATGAGGTGTACCAGACGTTTGCAAGATCAAGGAACAGCGCACTGAAATGTCGTACTACAGCACCATCATATAGTCAATCTGACACTGGTGAAGTGCCACTAGTGTCAGAGGATTAAAAGATGTAGTTGTTAAGCATGATAAGGTGTAGGCTTAGTCACAACCAAGCAAGATATACACTGCTGACATGAAATGCGATTAATCTCTTTTTATATGTAGGTCAGCAGCGTAATCTACAGCAGTAGCAGTGAGGCTAGCTCTGCTATGGGGCCCGCAGTGCTCAGGGGCCCGGCGTCTGTAGTGCCACACTAAAGAATGGGCTATTTGCATCATTATCTATCATATTATGCGGCACATTGATTAATCCTATGTATATAACGTGAAAATTCTTCAGTACACTGGTAAGGAGATGGCAGACTAGAATTTCTCCTCTTTAGATTCCTGCAAATCGATTGTCGCCAAGTGTGTAGCTATCAATGGGTCAGAAATGTGCCCTCAACTCCCCTGGGTATGAATGCTAGCCTGGAGAAGGGGGCCCCAATCAGTAATGTGCTTTGAGGGGCCCAAGCCGCTAGTATGTTAGCCCCTGTGCAGGTCATGGCAATAGTGTGCTGGTGGGCTGTAACAATGAATCGTGCAAAAATCCGGATATTTGAGAGATTTGACAAGGATACATAGTAAAAAAACAGGGTGCATAGTTGTTAAACAGTAGCAGAACATTCTACATACCCGAGTATACCACCGCTTGACTGTGAAACGGGGCTATAAGATGAGGTTAGTGGGGCTCACGGCTTTCAGTGTCAGGGTATAAGCGGGACATCTTACATAGTAATAGCTGGCTGCAATAGGTTCCACAGGAAGATGCTGGAATTACTGTGCCAGCTGTCGAACCTCCTGGGAGCCGAGATCCATATGCATCTCTATCATCCAAGGAGGACAGGCGCTGAGGAGTGGACTTCAGTATGGCAAATGCCTCTGCAACCCCTGAGAAGAAGATCGGATCATCAGTACACCAGCAGCAATTCACTACAGCCATTTTATATGGAGGACAAAATCTAATCTGGACACAACAACTCATAGAAGTCTGCAATGTGAAACACTGACAGTTCAAAGAGAAGGAAGCGATCTCATCTTTTATAATCTGGGGAAAGTGGGTGGCAATTACTGCAACCCCCTACCCTTACCTGACAGCAAACACGTGCTTCCTTAACTCATCTGTCAAATCTGAACTAGTGGATCCTCATCGTTAGGGAATGGGTATCCCGCCAGATTGGGGAGGCACTCCCCGCCCCCCTTTCCACTCGATTAGATGGGCTACACGGGCCCCGGGCCAATTGCTGAGGCTGGTGTTGAATGTGGCTTTGATTGTTGTACCCAGACCTAGAGGACGCCAAAGAGGTTATAGGTCATAAGGAATGGCCACATCATACGTCAGAATCAAGCGAGCGTTCATAGAAAGTGTCATGAGCAGAGTCTGAGCCCCACTTGAGCATCCGGTTGGTCCATGGATCCGTGCCCCATACCAACTAATGTATCATTGAGGTTTCAATGGTCTACATAATTGTAGGGTGAGGAGGTGAAGCGGCTCCAATACACTGACAACTTCTACTGGAATCGTCCTCATGAAACATTCCAGAAGTGTCAGAGCCATTGTGTTTCCACAAGAAACGCATCACGCTAATCTCAAAGAGTCACAGGTAATTACTGAACAGCGGGGGAATACATGACCTTCAGCGCGTACAACGAGACACGGCGCATTCAACAGACCGGATCAAATGGGGTCACCATACATGGGAGTGATGAAAGGGCGGGGTGTTGGGGCTGGCTTAGCAGCCCCCCTACTCTCAGTGGACTGTATTTCTTGGCAAATTCCGCCCCCAAGTGACCCATCAGAACTCTTACGATTACGGGTGGGGATTATACATTCGGCGCAGACGTCTATCGGACGGAGCATACTAGGCATTCGGAAAGCACACGCCCACTGATGTTAAAGTGGCGCTCTTAGGCTGTAATAGTAAATCAATGGGTAGATGGTAATAATCAGTCGTGCGCCCATAACAATGATGAATTCAATGAGATGATGCTCCAAAACTCTACATGGAACTGCCGCTGTAATTTTGCCCTCTGACCTTAATTTTCCTGGCCTATAGCTGTGCACGCAGCAAAACTTGCACCTAAAAAATGCGACATAATACACATAGTGGTATTTTTATTAAGGGCCCGCTTCGCGTTTTTCACTGGACAAGTCGCTATAACCCGAAGATTAACGATGGGTGCGCCGATTGTCCTGAATTAGCCCCGGGAATTGTGGAGCGCAGCAAATCGGATTGTGAGGGAACATCGGGGCGCCGGGCGAAATCGCGCGACGACGGCAATCGGGGGTGACGTTGGCGAACGAACGAAAACCCGGATTGCGGAGTAAAAAAACGCCGCATTAGATAAAAGCCGAAAAAGTGGCGCTGGGGAGAGCGCCTTACATCACGGTCCGAGGTGGAGCATTCGGCGCGAGGAAATGCTTTCAGCACGAGCAGCCCACCCTGGGGACGGTGGAGGAAAACTACCTTCTTAAATCCCGGGCGGACCGAACCGAGCAGAGGAGAACGCGCCGCTGGGACTGTGATGGGTCCGGGTAATAATTGCCCCTATATGTGGAAAAAGTTAGGCCACGCCCCATGCGTAAAAAAGCAGCAGGGAGTCGGGATAGCAGGAACATTGTTGCTCTGGGCCAAACATTATACATGAGCTCAAACAATTCTGCGCCCAAAAAAAGAAAGATCCCGCATTTCTAGGCGCACATATCGATAATACATGTCCCCCAAGTGTCAGAAATCTCAAAACATTATGGTACTTATTAACCACAAATGCCCATGCCGTTATACCGCATATGCATTCCTATGTAAGTGGTTGATGCCATTCACGTTTATATCCCGACACCCCCCATAATCGTGCATAAATTGCTAACATACATCGCTAATTACTCCACTATATCACTAACGTAATTACTACACAGCCGCCATGCGACTATATGCATGAATGCACTACTTAAAGATCACCCCATAACAATTGCTCCGGCAGAGACACACGCCATAAGAATACTGCCACTCTTATGCCAGGGTATACAGACTGCTAAGTATCACTGCATCAACATTTACTATCATTATAAGTAGCTCATATCATACTGCCCCCATCAGGCCTTCTGCAGGCCAGTCCTTCATTTATACTGCCATGATAATGAGACGCCAATATCATGCGTCCAGGCGACAGCCTACACAGAATATATGCCATGAAAGTGACCCATAATTAATACTGTCGCACCACAGCAATTAAAAATATGCCATGTCTAGGCCTAACATTAATACAGGCCGGCTGTACAGCTCTACCAATGACTGTATAAATGGCTAAATGATTATTCCCTGGGAAACAGCCCCATAATACTTGCATTATTTGATCCCAAATCATACTGCCAGACATATATAATGCCCAATAGCGACTCCACTGCAAATACTTCCGCCACAGTCCACATAAAAAACTGCCTATATAATAGGGCCATATCTCCACAACCAAGTACATGACACCACATCATACTGCCGAGGCGCAGCCCTACATAGATACCGTAAAGTCCCACAATAATTCGTGTCTAGTACCAGAGCTATCATCACAGCCACAATTTAGACGCAGCCCATTACTACTGCACGAAGAGCAGATAATATTGCAGAACCGCCACCATCGACTACGTGCCATATAATGAGCAATTCTTACTCCAAGCAACAAGCCTGACATGGATTACCTGCAGGACCAGCTATTTACCCTACATCCCCAGACCAAAATAACTACTGCCCGGCCCGCCTACCTCACACTGCCCATCCCATGACAACAATAATACTGCCTGACCAACAGCTTACATCAGTGCGGGGCTACCCTATCGTGCATCTGGTTGACAGCAGGTTTTGGCAATTCCAGAGCCCTTTCTGTTGGGCACTCCAGGCCCATCACCAGATGATGTGACGCCAGGTATCTTCCTGCAGTCCCGACCCAGCCCGAGCTGCTGCGCACACGCGCTATCTTTATCCAGTGCACGCCTACCTGGGCTAATTCTGCTTTCTTGGTTGTCCTAGGACTGCGGTCTGCCAATGCAGATGGACCAGAGAAGGGAGATGTTCCTATTATCCTACCATTACATTTCTGTGTTGGCACTTGCGATCAATTATAAGCGGCCACTTTGTTGAGTAGATTTGGGTCCACTCTGGTATTCTAAGAAGGTGGCCATTCCTGGTTCCTCCTACATAAGTTAACAAAGGTATGTCTTTAAACAGTTGGGATCCCTGTTCAAGCAAGGCTACGGAGACGCTCCAGGCAATGGCTCTCTGTTACTATAGCTAAAAGTAATACAAAAATATTACTAATAAGTACCAAAGTGAAGCACAAGCCACGCCAACAGCTAACTCACCGATCGCGAGGCGTCGCCAGCCTGTAATTACGTAAATTACTGTGAATTGGCCTTGGATTCACACATGATCAGCCCTTGGGCGACCTTAAAGCATATTTGCAGAGAGATGGCAGATTAGTAGAACTGCTCAGTACATGGCGTTACTGACGCTAACACATAAGATGAACCTTATCCACTACCTTCACCCACCACTATAATACTCCTACCTCAATTCTTCCTCCGGGATGTCGCTGGTGGGGCAAGGCCTCTCGTGGGCTCTGGGGTCAGGTGGTGTGTATTCGTTAGGCGAGATGTGGGGGGGAGCAACTTTAGTCAAGTGGCGAGTCAAAGCTTGGCTGGGTTCTTGGATGGAGAATGAATGGAATGGGTGGACAAATTCCTTTGTGTACGCTGCAAAGAACTTCTGTAAAGGACAAATAAGAGGAAAAAGTATAATAGACGAGAAGACTTTGTTTCCGTAGGGGTCACTGGACGCTATGTCTGTGACTTTTAATATGAAGATGAAATAATGTATGATTTTATTAGAAGATAAATACGAAAAAATTGAATTTGAAAGACCAGGCCACCCATAAATTTCCAATAAAGAACGTTTAAGTTTTACCACACCTCCAAGATCTGCATCCAAGCTTACAGAGAAAGACAGAACAGTCAGGACTACCAAGGTTTTATGTACTGGTCAGATGGACTGAAATTGAAATATGTTCTGTTATATGTTACACAATCAGGAACAGCATATAGTGGCCATAGATACTAGATATGTAGTACTCATACTGTACTAGTCTAACTTTTCCAATATAAATCATCAGTGCTATGAGCCTCTCCACCTTTGACTTCAGACACTCTTCGACCACTCAGTTTACGATCTATCTTGTAAGCTCAAGAACAGAGAACAGCTATGGCACTAGAGGGGGACCGTGGAGGGTAGGACATGCAGCCCCGAAGCATGGTCTCACACCAAAATCAGGAGTACCCACTGTTGTCAGGTTCTGTTCTTCAATAAAGATCGATATTGCCATGTGTGCCACTTAGCTTTGCAGGCAGATGGGTGGTAAGGGGCCTTTTTGCCCGGGTGAGCTATCATTGTCATGAACCCTATTTGCTGGGTACTTAAAAACCTTTTGCTAACACTTTTCTAGGTGTTTTTCTGGGCCACAGGATAATATTTTTCATTTTAATAGAGAATTAGGACACTAATATGTTTAGTACTTTTGTGTGATTTATTTTTTTGTGATGACCGTCCTATAGGGGGAAGGGTGGATGAACAATTGTTCAATGCTTGAAATGGGTGTTGTTTCATATTCTTTCGTTATCAGCAGTTAGAAAATGCAATGATATTAACCAACACGTCTGCGTTGGCGCGAGGAGTTTCGGAAGTTCAGGCTGTATGGTTTGCTTGAGTGTGACTTGTGACTGTCTAGGTGACACAATGCCGCCACTAGACTTGTCATGACCAGGACAACCCTCAACGCAGGGGCTGTAACACTGAGTGGCCTGATATAGATAGCTATTTACAATCATTACATCTGCGCGTAATAGTCTGCAGTATGGAGTGCAGGACTAAAGTATGAATTGCACAGCAGATGTTTACAATCCACCTGGGGGATATAGCGAGGCAGCAGAGGATAGTCACCGAGACATATACCGGACACCCATAATACCAGCACCAGAGAGGATTTCCTATCTTGTACGCTCTGGTCTGGTATATCCAGGTCGTTCTATAGGCTCGGGTTAGAACTCCCGCAGGTTTCTTTTGCTCTGTGGCACAGTACATGGGAGAGGTGTCGGGGAATTGAAGGCCGGGGGTTCATGGGTTCCATGACAACCATCAAAGACACGCCGATTGAGCGCAAAACACATCAAGGTATACAAAACCAGACTTCACAGTGACGACAGACCCCGAACCGTTCAAAGGAGGCATACACCAGCATGGGCTGAACCTGAATAACCGACTCAGAATTATACAAGTACATTGCCGTGGATTAAATGCTCAGCCCCATCATTGTATGAGGGTCTCTCCATTCCCCGATTATACAAAACATAAAGCAGATCAAATTAACATAATTCAATTCATACTAATATAACGCCTATTACGGAATAGAACCATCAGCATTCCACCTGAAAATATTAACATATAAATCATATATATTACCATTAATATTAAACGACTCCACTGGTACCCCTTACAATATCATCACTGAAAAATATAGGGGCAAATTATTACCACGTCCCGTTGAGACGCCGCCGATCAGAAATTGTCCACGAGGATTCGGTCTTGCCGATGATTCAACTTAACTCGCGCGTCCAATTTCCAATGTGTTCCTCCCCCTGAGGTGCCGCCGGTGGAAGTATCACCATCTTCTTTACGGTGATAATAGCAACACAATTCATTCTTAATCCGCAGTTCGGGCCAAATCAGGCGGGGGTTGTCGAACGGCAACGCCCCCCCGTGTGGGACATGCAAATCCGTAGTCGAGGTCTTAAGTGTGACAAAAACCCTGTTGCCATTCGCGCAAAAACGGCCAAATTCGGGAAACCGAAAGGAAATGCGTTCACGGCGGACCCACTTAGTAAATGGGCCCCATGACTACACGTGCCAGACGAGGGCTAACTCATACTTGGCTTTTATGTATATGCTCGTAGTGTATACGCCAAGGCAAGGATCAAGGCATATATATTGTATTCGGAAAAGACAATTGTACACGTTACGGTCCACATCCGCCTCCATCATGGTAGCAAGTTTGTGAGAAGGACATTCGTGGATATGGGGACAGTTGGCAACATATTGGAACCATTCCCCACGCCTATGCTGAGAAGTTACATGGGCGAGGCCCCTGGGAGAAAGACTTGAACATGGACAGCCAATCAATGGCTTGCTGCTGTACTCGTAATAACATCCCACTTTCAAGTAGTGAGGGAAGGACACGACCATGATTCCACTGTATTGTTACGTAGAAGAATATATCCTAGCCCTCGAGTTGATTATCAGTAATCCATGCACATATCTTTATAGACTTAGCATGATGTGCAACCCATTGATCACATAAAATGACTTGTTGACATACACACCAATTTAAACACTTTTTAACTACAAATATACCGTCCCATTCCAGATGATGGAAAAAGTGGGGAACAAAACTTGAAACCCTTAGAAATTAACGTATGCCAAAACTGACTTTTGTCTTTCAGTGTTCCCAATATAAGTAAGACACAAATTACCATCAGATCAGATTTTCTTACAGGAAAAAGGTCATGATCTTAGTCCTAAAGAGCCATAGAGGGCGCTCACGTATATGCAGTATACAAGGACAGTGACTGAATGCAATCCAGGTACTCGTAATAATCAGGATTGTTGTAATTAGCACACCGAGTGGCAGCCGCAGAACACTAGTGAGTATTATCAAACCATGCTGAGAGTTTGTATCATGTGTCCATTACTAGTCCCTGGAGCTAAAATTCCAACACGGATCAATGTTGTCATGGAAATGTGTATTATTAAGTCATTGGGATGATCGCATGCAGAGCATTCCACAAAGCATACAGGGATCCAGAAAATAGGTATTAAAACTATATGGGTGAACCATGAATCAGGGGATTAACTACTACTCACATAGGGAGAAATACCTGCACATAATTTAACTTTATAGGAAAAGCCACAAAATACCTATTGAAGTACTAGTTCTCGAAAGAGGTACTAAAATGTATGTGGGGAAGACAGAAGAATGTAGAAAATAGTAAACTACTTCATTGGTGATTATTTCACATTTACTGTAAAGCCCCAAGAAGTTGTCATGGAAGTCTGGGCCTGATGAAGAAGAAAAAAGTAAAATATAGCATGAGACGGCTCGTACATAGAAGCTGTGTTGGGTGTGTGTTTGGGGGTTGTGGTCTCCTATTGTACTACTATTCAATTATGTTTTTCTATTCAAACCCAAGATATTTCAGTCACTGGATGGCCCTTGATCTCCAACAAGCACCCCACAAACTAACTGCTTCAAAATGGACATGTGAAAGCATTCCTAATTCCCAAAGCACATTATCAGTCCTCCTGCGCACACTGTGTTTATTACCACCGCAAGCAAAAACACAGCTGCACTCAGCAGCCGTCAGAAACGGGGCGGCGTGCCAGCTGCCTATGAGGGCCACCACATTGCTTATATTCTGTCCAAGCATCATCGTCCCACAATAGTTGTCTCAGGTAAATAGTGGGAAAAATGAAGGGATTCCAGCGGGAGGCTGAGCCAAAGTACAGCCAATGTATAGATGTGTGCTGCATCTAGTAACACGCAGATAAAAGTGACTAAATCCTTTGCGTTAAAGATATGTGTAGATGTTACCTGCAGTCATCTATTGTAACACCACTGAGTAACACAGTGATATCTCGAAGTACACGATCAGTGAGAAGAGTGTCTGGCAGTCCTATGTAACCAGCACAGAGAAACACAGTGATATCTCTGAGTACAGTAATCGTAGCAGAGTGTTCCTGCAGCTCCTATGAACAGCACAGAGAAACAGTTGATATCTATGGAGTACAGACATAAGGTAGTAGTGGTCCGCAGTCCTTGTCAACACGAAGATATCACAGTGATAACATTACTGAGTACAGATATTGTAGTAAGTGTTACTGCAGTCGATATTGTAAACCACTGGATTAACCACAGTGATAAATTCCTGAGTACAAAATCATAGTGTTAGAGTTACTGCAGTCCGATGTAAACACAGAAAACTGAGTAAAACTCTCTGTGTACCAGATCAGTAGGGAGTGCCCTGCAGTCCTATGTAACACCACAGATAAAACAGCAGTATACTCCCAGTACAGATCAGTAGTAAAGATGTGTCTTGCAGTCTATGTAACACATGTAACAACAGTGATACAATTCCTGAGTTCCAAATCACTTGTGTAGGTTAACCTGGCAGTTATAGTCTACGAACACGCACACATAACACGTGCTATCTTCTGAGTACAGATCATGTAGTAGATGTGTACTGCAGTCCTATGCTGTACACCAGATAACAGAATAACTCTCTGTGTCCAGACATGTAGTGGTGTGCCCTGCAGTCCTATGTAACACCACAGATGTACCAACAGTGATATCTCAACGTGTCAAAAGTGAGTCAAAAGGGAAGAATATTCACGGTCCAGCCAGTATCCGATGAACTGCTTTATAGGTAACATCACGATACAAGAGCGTTGGCAAGTCACCGGACACGATAACGCTAATCATACCAGATTTAATGCGTTCCGACTCCCATCCCACCCCGCTTCGACAACATGCCCAGAACTTATACATGCCGTCATTTCCATTCACAAATGGATTGTGTTTGGAAGGATGAGCTATCCTTTACTGTGTTGATGATCTTTGAGTACTCATAGAATGTAGTAGATGTGACCTGCTATGTCCAAGTCAACACTACAGATAACAGTGATAACTCTTAGTAGAGGAAATAGTAGCTGTAGTAGTGGGAACCCTGCAGTCCTATGAACACGAGATAACTTCATATGGGTCATTACTTTAGCCTAAATTTGCATCGTCTTTTTTGGAGGGTGTTGGATGTTTGATTTAACTGGATGGTGATCAAACCTGGGCACCTGGTCTGACTTTCAAGTTGTCAAAAAAGTAACAAATTTTGAGGCAAATGGGGTGGGACATATCATAGCGGGGCTCAGGTTCGCCTCTTTTTGCGCCTGGTTTGTTCTCATTTTGGGTTGTGATTATGAGGACTAGTTTGCCTGGTAAATGCGTTTTGGAATTGACGCCTGTCCGATCTTCTTGCGCCTACTTTTGCGCCCAATTTGGTCTAAAAATTTTTACCTCAAAAGTAGACTCTATTTGGCTAATAGTGGCGAGATCTCAACAAAAGTGGAGAATATCCAGGGTCTCATTTTACACACAAACAGTCTTCATGTGATGCAAATGCGGAGGCCACTAAAGTCACATGATATTTCCAAATATAATCTGCTCCCATGAGTCTTTGCCTTTTTTCGTTTGCACTGTATCAGGAAATGGAGACTGTAATATCATAGCTTGTACCAATAAGAATAAATCATAACATCTGCACTGTGCGACGTCTGGTGACGATTGTACATTTTTTTTAAAATGCTTGAAGTGATTTTCCCTGTTGGCCTGAGTATTTAGAGGTTATTTTTCATTGGCAAACGAAAACAAGGTTTTTTAGTAAAATTTTGAAAAAGGTTTTCTTTTTTTTAAGTGACATGTCAGAGTAGGGCATTTTCTGCAAAAAAAAAGCGCCCAAATGCCACAAATTAACAACTCCACCAGATAGCGCAAAAAACAAAAACAAGCTTTTTAGAAGAAAATAGAAAGAAAGAAACAGTTAAATAGTAAAAAACTATGATTACATGTCCGCATGGCGTTTGTTTCTGCATAGATAGCACCTTTTTTAAAAAAAAAATAAACATCTGGATTCCAAGATGATCAGGTTGAAACACTAGAAAAATTGGGTGCCGCCAAACTCTGCTGAGGAAGGTGAAAAAGTTTTTGCAGAAAAGACCAACAATCCCCACCAATGGCTCACAACATTGGGAAGCTAAAAGCGCAAAAACGAAAGAAAGTTGATAAATCACCATTCTGAGTACAGATCATGTAGTAGATGTGTCCAGCAGTCCTATGTAACACAGTGATAACTCTCTTAGTACAGCTCATGCAGTAGATGTGACCTTCAGTTCTATGTAACAACACAGATAACACAGTGCTGACTGAGGGGAGATCATGTAGTAGATGTGTCCTGCAGTCCTATGTAACACAGTGATAACTCTCTTAGTACAGCTCATGCAGTAGATTTGACCTTCAGTTCTATGTAACAACACAGATAACACAGTGCTGACTGAGGGGAGATCAGGTAGTAGATGTGACCTGCAGTCCTATGTAACACCATGGTGACAGACCATACAGTAGAAGTAAGCCGCAGTCCTGTGCTACATAGCACTCAGTTCTGCTACATCCATAGCCTGACATCCCTGTCCTCCATACAACAGGTTGTGTTCTCACTTTCCTGCTGCCTCGTCTTCCTCCTCCCTGACATCAAGGTTACAGTCACTTTGACTTTTCTCGGCACATTTAACCCCTCTCCAGCAGTGAAAGTGTTAAATTCTCCACTTCGCTGCATTAACCCTCTGTTCCCTTCACTTACCTTTAGAGATACATGAGCCCATGGTTTTGACCTGCGTGCCATGAAACCCCCCCCTTAGATGATGAAAGTCAGCTCTGTGGGGTCACTTTTCCCCCCTGAGATCCATATCCCAACATTGTGAAAGGGTAAAGAGATTCCAGGGATTCTTCGGATCTTGATTTGGAGCGTCCGCCTCTTTCACCTGGTTAATCCACAGTGGTCTCCTGGAGGGAGCTGGCAGGGGGGTAGTTTTGGAGGGCAGACAGACATGGCAGTGCCAGGGAGCCTCTGTCTGCATACGCCTCTCCGTGTTCAGATTAGACTGGGAATAGCGAGCGAGGAAGGAGCGTCACGTTGAGGAGCGCTGTTGCTCAGCTGCAGATTCCGCCCCTCACTCCTCTTTGGGAGGGTTTGTCGTGTAACTGGGGACAGGAAGGATCTGGCCTCGTCTCTTATCTGTGGAGGTGACAGTGGCCGGTGCTCCTCCGGGAATTAACGCTACCTCTGCTGGAGAGAAAGCTCCCTGCTCCCGGCAGCAACAGGCGGCACGCTTCCATCGGCGTGATAAGATACCAAACCTCACCTGATGCATCTCACAGCGGAGAAACGTATGAGCAAGAACGGATATAAGCATGATACAACCAACGTCACTGCCTGGGGCCCGGGGATCTAGGGGCCTTATATACAGGTGATATGAAGCAGATTCTCCCAGTTTGGGAGCCAGGAAGAAGCATAAAACTGTATCAGCATCCACAAGACCCCTCGCCCTGCTATGAACTTCTCCAAATCTGCGATCATGATGTGATCATTCAATAATGGAACACCCCAGACCACAGCGTCACAGCTAAACTCCACAATATCATTCCCCTTAGACCAAGAGATTCCCAATACAGAAGCGTCAATAGATTCAGCAGCTTTCTACGGAATCTGGGGAAAAGAGGGACAATAATAATACAATGAATGTAACTCTGGTAATGGTCTCCTTCTGAGATCATAACTGAGGCGTTGCCAAAATGCTTACATCTGATACTGATGGCGTTTCCAACAAAGACTTGGATTGTCTTTTCACTGGATGAGTGCTGAATACTTCTTTTCTATTACTATAATACTGCCCCTTATGTACAGGAATATAACTACTATAATACTGCTCCTATGTACAAGAATATAACTACTATAATACTACCCCCTATGTACAAGAATATAACTACTATAATACTGCCCCCTATGTGTACAAGAATATAACTACTATAATACTGCCCCCTATGTACAAGGATATAACTACTATGTACTGCCCCGATGTACAGGAATAATTTGGCTTAATACTGGCCTTCTTTACTTCATATTCTGCATTATATCTGTTGTATATATAATCTATTTAGTAGATTACTCCTGGAGGTGACAGATCTCGCCCTGTGTTTTCTCGGAATGTGAGTACTCTCGGTTTCTAGGATAATTGTCCGTCCTCTCCTTCCTGCTCCATCATTATCGTAGACTGAATCGAGCCCTTCCTGCCATAAGCGCCTCCCAATCATTCCAGCTGCCACAACGTATTTTGATCTTGGATTAGTCTCCAAACCTTCATGAGGAAGAGGTAATTAACGCAATTAGTTTCAGGGAGTAGTAACGATTATAACAAATGACGCAGGAGGCAGAGCGAACACAGGATATCTCCGTCAACTGGGAGCAAGAGACCATTATCAAGAGCAAAGAGCAACTCCTCCAGGACGTTGGGAACTTCTATGTTGACGGAAATGACTCAGATGAGATGATGGCACTTCGACACATTTTGTGATCCACCCCAATGCAAAGAGCTCCCCCTGGGAGTGTCCACCATTCTTAGAAAGAACATAATAAGACAATGGAATTGTACAATGACATTGACTTAGAGTGAAAATACAAACACTCTTTTTGCAAAGCTCATCGTAAATGAAACAACCTCAAGTCTAGGACTGCTGTTGGACGCTCATCTAGTGTAACCAACTTACCTCCTGATGGAGGACCAGGATGGATCTGGGGCTTCAAATCTACGAGCCCCAATATTCCCCCATCCTCAAGTCTTGTAGTATATAGATATAATATAGCCTTAAATGTGAACAAGACCCAGAAAATTGGAAGAAAATGGGCTCATGAGGAACCAAATCTGGAGGGTTTCTATGTGCCTATGTGTTCTCACCTGGTCCTGGCCAAACATTCTTCTGAAGGGTTCCATTTTCAAGGTTGCGCAGCTTTAAACACAAGAGTCCTCGTGATGAAACCTAAGCTCTGGGACCTGTATGATCTGGCAAGGGTTGATTCGTAAAAAAAAAAAGAGAACCCGTCAGAGCAAAAATAACCCCCTCTAAACATAAGAATTTTATAAACGCCCATTAGAGAGCAATGCCGCTATCCCTTCATGTCCCTCCTACATGCCTTGTAAACTAAGCACATGAAGGTCCTAAAGCTGTATGCAATGCCCTTTGAAATGCACTGAGTCATTAGCCATATTCAAGCTGTCCGCTATTATGCGTGGGAGGTACAGCCACACCCACAGTGCTTGACTGAAGCTGCTCCATGGTAAGTGGTGCTCCATGTGCTTGCTGGTGGCCACGCCCCCGCAGCCTGTGTGTGCTGTGGTGGTGTGGTATAGGAGAGAGACAACAGCTCCATGGTCAGCATGTTATAGCAGAACCATGTCCGAGGTATTGTGTGCTGATCTCGATGTGGTTTAGGAGGATGAAGCAGTCAGCAGATGCCAGCACAGACACTAGCAATGCTTTACTATGACATTACACACCGACATGAGCACGGGGGAGGAGAGGGGAGGTGGTAACAGGGGGACAGCACTGCCTTCATGACCATGTGACCCAGCCTCTTTACTAAATAAAGAATAGATGATTTTACAAGATTAATGTTGCAAAAACTAGATAAGGGGTGTGGGATCCTTGTGAGTGCTCCTAACAGGTTTAGTAGTGACAGAAATAGGTGCACAGGAGACCTGATGGACAGGTGTCCTTAAAACTTCTGACAACAAAAATAAGCTGGACCATGGGAGTTATACAAGCCAATCATGTGCACAAGATAATAACTATAGAAAATATCTGTAGAGCTAAAATATGTTGGGTGGATAAGCTTTACAACAGTCTTCAGATGTGCTTCAGAGCAGAAACTAAGAAAGTGTTGATTTTCGGGATATATTGCTGGGTACATT
The DNA here is from genome assembly GCA_019512145.1 of Engystomops pustulosus. Classification (NCBI taxonomy): domain Eukaryota; kingdom Metazoa; phylum Chordata; class Amphibia; order Anura; family Leptodactylidae; genus Engystomops; species Engystomops pustulosus. The sequence goes on along the minus strand of WNYA01000475.1, from coordinate 21,467 downwards.
TCTTGAGTTCAAAACCTTGGTCAGCTCTGGAACCATTAAAACGCTACAAACCAGTTTCTGAAACAGGAATAGCTTAGGACCTTTCACGATGCTTTAAACCAGGTTAGGTTCTAGTGAATGTTTGGGATTTTATGGTCACTTTAACCAGATAAGGGCCCTTCCACTTAATTAGGTTCCACACCAGATGATGTTCTAATACAAATAATGTCCTACTAACAGATAAGACCATGCTACCAGATGAGATCCAACAATTAGATAAGGTCTTACGTCTAGATAAGTCCCATTGTGAGTGTGGGGTTCTCTTCCATAAAGAGGCCCTACTTGAAGATAAGGTCCTACTGCAAGATGAAACCCTACTTCCGAAGAGATGATGCTATGGAATGAAATCATGCTACCACATGTGGCCACACTACCAGATGAGATCATTGTACCAGATGAGATCCAACAATTTAGATAAGGTCTTACGTCTAGGATAAGGCCCCATTATGAGTTGTGGTCCTACTTGAAGATAAGGTCTACTGCAAGTTGAAACCCGACTTCCAGAAGACATCATGCTACTGGATGAAATCATGCTACCAGTGTGGCCATATACCAGATGAGATCATGCTACCAGATGAAGTCAAACTAGTGGAGAAGGTTTACTACTAGAGGTGGTCCTTCCCCGGTGAAGTTCTAGTAATAGATTGTGGTATACTACCAGATGAGGTTCTACTACCAGATGAGGTCATGCTACCAGATGAAGTCAAATAGTGGAGGAGGTTTATACTAGAGTTGGCTTCCACCAGTTGAGTTCTAGTAATAGATTGGTCATACTACCAGATGAGGTTCTACTACCAGATGAGATCATGCTACCAGTGAGTCCAAATAGTGGAGGAGGTTTTACTACTAGAGTTGGTCCTTCCACCAGTTGAAGTTCTAGTAATAGATTTGGTCATACTACCAGATGAGATCATGCTACCAGATGAAGTCAAACTAGTGGAGGAGGTTTGACTACTAGAGGTGGTCCTTCCACCAGTTGAAGTTCTAGTAATAGATTTGGTCATACTACCAGATGAGGTTCTACTACCAGATGAGGTCATGCTACCAGATGAAGTCAAACTAGTGGAGGAGGTTTGACTACTAGAGGTGGTCCTTCCACCAGTTGAGGAGCTTCCACCAGCTCTATCAATAGATTTGGTCCTACCTACCAAATGAGGTCCTGCTACCAGATGAGGTCCTGCTACCAGATGAGGTCATGTTACCAGATGAAGATAACCTATCAGACTAGTAGATGAGGTCCTTCTACGAGTTGAGGTTCTATTATCACATGTGATTCAAAACCAGATGAGGTTCTACACAGATGAGGTCCTCTGTAAGGAGGTCCCGCTACCATATTTCTGATTTAGAAACCAGACCGTTTTGTCACACTATTGGTTTCCTTCTGGGCACAATGTTGGGCTTCTTGGAGGAATGAAGGCTAAGATTAAACTTGTGGTATACGCCTGGGTATCTTGGTGTTTGTTGTAAAGTATTTTTTTTGTTCCTCATTTCTTTTATGTATGTGTCACGTAACTAACAAAGAATCAATGACGTAGAGTAAATCACCAAGATACATAATTATGTAGGATCTCCACCTCCAGGCATAGTCCACAGCCCGGTGTTGTAATTCTACCAATCTGTATGTTACCAATGATTTAGGGACCTCCTCACTTAATATTTGGAAGTAACAAATGATCCCCAATTAAGGCATGTAAACACCCAATAAAGCTATACTAACAGGAAAACATGAAAGGTTTAAAGTCATGAAAAATCTTCACATACTGTTACAGATGTTTACAGATCTACTAACAACATCCACAGTGTGCAGCAATGTCCGTATCCAGTTCATGGTAGAAGAAATCATTTCTGCTGGTGCAGCACTGTAATACATGACATGACTTATCCTGTATATACCCCAGAGCTGCACCTATTCTGCTGCTGGGCAGTCACTGTGTACAAGACATTCCTTATCCTGTATGATCCTGGTTATCCTGTATTAACACCAGAGCTGCACTCACTATTTGCTGTGGGCAGTCACTGTGTACATACATGACATTATTCCTGTACTGATCCTGAGTTACATCGTATTATATACTCCAGAGCTGCACTCACTATTTGCGCTGGTGCAGTCACTGTGTACATACATGACATTACTTATCCTGTAATATCTGAGTTACATCCGTTTATACTCCAGAGCTGCCTCACTATTCTGCTGGTGGCAGTCAGTGTACATACATGACAGTACTTATCTGTACTGATCCTGAGTTACATCCTGTATTATACCCAGAGCTGCACTCACTATTCTGCTGTGGTGCAGTCACTGTGTACATACATGACATACTTATCCTGTACTGATCTGGTTACATCCTGATTATAACAGAGCTGCACTCACTATCTGCTGCTGGTGCAGTCACTGTGTACATACATGACATTACTATCTGTACTGATCCTGAGTTACATCCTGTATTATATACCAGAGCTGCACTCACTATTCTGCTGGTGCAGTCACTGTGTACATACATGACATACTTATCCGTACTGATCCTGAGTTACATCCGGTATTATACTCCAGAGCTGCACTCACTATTCTGCTGTTGGTGCAGTCACTGTGTACATACATGACATTACTTATCCTGTACTGATCCTGAGTTACATCCTGTTTTATACCCAAGAGCTGCACTCACTATTCTGCTGCTGGTGCAGTCACTGTGTACATACATGACATTACTTATCCTGTACTGATCCTGAGTTACATCCTGTTTATTCTCCAGGACTGCACTCACTATTCTGCTGGTGCATCACTGTGTACATACATGACATTACTTATCCTGTATGATCCTGAGTTACATCCTGTATTATACCCAGAGCTGCACTCACTATTCTGCTGGTGCAGTCACTGTGTACATACATGACATTACTTATCCTGTACTGATCTGAGTTATATCCGTATATATACTCCAGAGCTGCACTAATATTCTGTGCTGGTGCAGTCACTGTGTACATACATGACATTATTATCCGTACTGTCTGAGTTAATCCTGTATTATACTCCAGAGCTGCACTCACTTTCATGCTGCTGGTCAGTCCGTGTACAACATGACATACTTATCCTGTACGATCCGAGTTACATCTGTATATTACTCCAGAGCTGCACTCACTATCTGCTGCTGGTGCAGTCACTGTGTACATACATGACATTACTTATCCTGTACTGATCCTGAGTTACATCCTGTATTATATCCCAGAGCTGCACTCACTACTCTGCTGGTGGAGATAAATTCTGTATTATACTCCAGAGCTGCATTCACTATTCTGCTGGTGGAGACATAGGACTTAAATATTGTATAATTGATTAAAAAACAGGCTGTACAATAATGATTACATAATAAGGAATGATTCAGCTCAGATCTTTGGACCTAAAAATGTTAAAGGATGGACATGCCCTTTAAGTTTGGAGTGGAGTAGCCTTTTAAGCCAAATGTATACAATGTATCGGTATCACATTCCATAAATTCTTAATGTTTCCTCCTCTCTTAAATGAACGTAAAATTTTGCTTGTTTCCGTACAGGGAATTTTCTAAATTGGATCACTTTCACTAACAAGCCCCCAGACCAAATTAGAGGAAAATTACATGGAAGTTGCTCCGGTGGTCTTCATTAATTTTAAAGTAACGGTAATTTGTAAACATTTCAGTGATAGAAGACTGGCACCTCCAGGCACGCAGCGGCTCCGAGCATATGCGGATTGGTAAGTGAGCCCAAATGATCATCCTGTAATGGGAAACCCCCTGGATGGACAGGAGGGGGGGCGAGAATAAAAGGGGATACTTACCTGCCATTGACTCCCCACCTCCATCTGGGACAAGGTGCTGCTGTTAAATGTCGATTCTATGACCATTGCACCCAATGATTAACCACAACTATCGCGCCCCCAAACGATCGGGAGGTGGAGACATAAAGAAACCCTTTAAATTTTTATCAGCTCATTCCTGGTGGCAAGAGTTTTCCAGATTAACTGAAAAAAAACCTTTAGCTTGTACATTCTAGATCAGGATATAGATTAGTTTTTGTCTCCCCCTCTTTAGACTTTTTACTTTCCATTAACATAGCCATGTGAGGACTTGTTTATTTTTGCTGGCCAAAAAATTGAGAGTACATTCAATCCATTTTAAAATTAGGAAGAAAATGGGAAACAGCAGCAATTTACCAATTTTGTAAGGCTTGTTTTTTTAAGTGTCAGCCTGTTTGTTTTCATTCTATGGATTAAATGTTATGTCGACATCTCGTTTTATAAAAGTTTTCTACTTGAGAACACTAAAAATACATTTGAATAAAAAAAGTGACTGCTTTTTGTCACAATATTCTGAAAGCTATAACTTTTTACATTTCCATTCAAGGGACTTGTGAGGGCTTGTTTTTTGTGGCGTCGGTTTGACGTTTCCATTGCATACAAGTTTTTGGATCACTTTTTATTATTAGATTTTATATAGTAGGTGAAGATAAAAAAAAATTCTTAACAGACAACTCCATAAGGGGAAGGCAAAAATTTGGGTGTAAAATTGATGAGAGCTTTCCGCCCAGGAAGGCCATCCGCATTTAACAGTTCATTGTGTATGTGACCCTGGCCAATCCTTCTCCTCAACTTTTCAGACCAGTGATCGGCCCAGACATCAAATGCACAATTAATTTAAACGTTGTACCAGTGACCCATTGGGAGTGGAAACACGTGGGTCCCTCCACGGTAAGTGTCACCCTTGCAAAGGTATATAAAGCATCCTCTACAATCCCTGCCCTGAATGGTGGGTTTTGTGTTTTTTTGGAAAAGACCCCTTTAAGCAATTCGGATCTCCGTTATCGATATGTAAGCTCTTCCCAGCAGAACCCTCACTCATATTGCTCCATAGGACGATGATTTCACTCTGCAATCTCTTATATAATTGTATATGTCCCCCATGATTTGTACAACGCTGCGGAATATGATGCCACTATATACCTATTATACTTGAGTATAAGCTGACCCAAGTATAAGCCGAGGCCCCTAATTTACCACAAAAACCTGGTAAACTTTTTTTTTACTCGTGCTAAAAAAACTAGGCTTACTCGAGTATATATGGTAATAAAGATATTATATATGTAACTTATATGGAAAAGTCCTCCTATAAGCAGCCGACAATATATAAAATATCTATATATGACGCCAGCGAAAGAAAGCAAAGATCCCAGAGAGGAAAGAATGGAGGAGAACAGAAGGTGAAGGCGCAGAGCGAGGAAGGAACTGGGGATGTCTTGTATACGGAGAACATTGGCTGCAGCCGTGGGATCCAGTCTGTGTCATCAGAGAGGAGAACCCAACCCCAACACCAAGAGCCACAATCTCACCACAAGCAGATAAAGGACATTGCCAGGAGCCCTCATAAGACTATTCTGACTTCCTAGTGTAACCCTAAGGGAAGACAGATAATTATCAATGATAACTCAACTGACTGATAGAAGAGGCCACAAACAGCATCTACAGCCAAGAGGTATCAATATCCGTGCGGACAGTAATCCTTCTAAATAACACAGTAATTACACATGAAAAACCACCTAATAGATAAATATAATATAAAAGAATATAACTATTCTATAAAATATAATACTGCCCCCTATGTACAAGAATATAAACATGCATATACTGCCCCCTATTTACAAGAATATAACTACTATAATACTGCCCCCTATGTACAAGAATATAACTACTATAATAAGCCCCCTATGTACAAGATATAACTACTATAATACTGCCCCCTATGTAGAAGGTTAACTACATAATCTGCCCCTATGTACAAGAATATAACTACTATAACATCTGCCCCTATGTACAAGAATATAACTACTATATACTGCCCCCTATGTAGAAGGATTATAAACCAAAACTACTATAATACTGTCCCTTGTACAGGAATATAACTACTATAATACTGCCTCCTATGTACAAGAATATAACTACTATAATACTGCCCCCTATGTGCAGGAATATACTATAATACTGCCCCTATGTACAAGAATATAACTACTATAATACTGCCCCCTATGTACAAGAATATAACTACTATAAAACTGCCCCCTATGTACAAGAATATAACTACTATAATACTGCCCCCTATGTACAAGAATATAACTACTATAATACCGCCCATGCCCCCTATGTACAAGAATATAAACTACTATAATACTGCCCCTATGTACAAGAATATAACTACTATAATACTGCCCCTATGTACAAGAATATAACTACTATAATACTTGCCCCCTTGTACAAGAATATAACTACTATAATACTGCCCCTCTGTACAAGAATAACTACTATAATATGCCCCTATGTACAAGAATATAACTACTATAATACTGCCCCCTATGTACAAGAATATAACTACTATAATATGCCCCCTATGTACAAAGATATAACTACAAATACTGCCCCTATGTACAAGATTAAACTACTATAAATACTGCCCCCTATGTACAAGAATATAACTACTATAATACTGCCCCTAGTACAAGAATATAACTACTATAATACTGCCTCCATGTACAAGAATATAACTACTATAATCTGCCCCCTATGGACAAGAATATAACTACTATAATACTGCCCCCTATGTACAAGAATATAACTACTTATATACTGCCCCTAGTTAAAGAATATAACCTGCTATAATACTGCCCCTATGTACAGAATATAACTACTATAATACTGCCCCCTATGTACAAGAATATAACTACTATAATACTGCCCCCATGTACAAGAATATAACACCATAATACTGCCCCTATGTACAAGAATATAACTACTTATAATACTGCCCCTATGTACAAGAATATAACTACTATAATACTGCCCCTATGTACAAGAATATAACTACTATAATACTGCCTACATGTACAAGAATATAACTATATAATATGCCCCTATGTACAAGGATAAACTACTATAATATGCCACCTATGTACAAGAATATAACTACTATAATAACTGCCCCTATGTACAAGAATATAACTACTATAATATGCCCCTATGTACAAGAATATAATACTATAATACTGCCCCTATGTACAAGAATATAACTACTATAATACTGCCCCTATGTACAAGAATATAACTACTATAATACGCCCCCTATGTACAAGAATATAACTACATAATACTGCCCCCCTATGTACAGGAATATAACTACTATAATACTGCGCCTATGTACAAATTATAAATAATATAATAATGCCCCCCTATGTACAGAATATAAACTACTCTAATACGCCCGAGGTCGAGGGGAAAAAACAATAGAAAAAAAAATATTCTTGACACTTGTCCAGCGGTGAAGAGATATCATTGATGGGATGGAGGAGCCGTTATATTGACAATATGGTGTGGGCGCACAGAATCGGAATAGCCTTCATGTCTTGAAAGGGACTCTATGTATGCAAATGCAGCCCGAGGGGGATCCAGGTTTGATAGTGATAAATGAGCATGGAGCCCCTTAGGCTAATTTGCATACAGCCAACTCATTTGGGGGTAGATGCCCTTTAATGTATAATAACAAACAATTGAACTTAAAATTGACTTATATTTTGGAGGAATGATGTTTTTTTACTAATAGAGGCAATTTAGCTATAATTACCATACCATAAAGATATACAGGTAATAAATGCTGGATTAATTAATTGAATCCCAGGACATGCAGTCCATAAATTACCCTGACAGAGAATCATTCATTCATACGGGTAACTGCAGAGTGGACAGTGTATTCGAGACGAGCGAAGACATGTTCTTAAGGAAGATTGTGCATAGAAATTGAATTCCTTTCACAAACAATAATAAAAGCGCACAAAATGTTGAAAAACAAATCAAACGCCACAACATTTAGAAGATCGAGGTCATTAAAGAAAAGAAACAATGCACGCCATTCAAAATTGACACACCTTCTATACACTCATACACAAACAGATAGCGCAGACATATAGAGCATACAATACGGGTCATAACGCTGTACGGATATATTACAACCATTACAGTATAGATACATGCCATACAACCATATACACACACATAGCAAACAACCCTGCACAATGCGTGTGTTAGAGACCTTAATTTGCCATGATTTAATAGGAATATGTGAGACAGATCAGCTCAGGGAGACCTCCAGTGCCTATAAATGGTCATGCAGCTGCTATTAATATCTGCCTGGAAGGAATGCAATTATTGTAACAAATGAAAGGTTATTCTGGTACTCATGTACAAAGGTGATGGTTGGATTAATAAGCGTGATAAAAGGAGGATACAAGGGGAGTGGGAGTTGATAAAACCCCTAGTGGTGGGAAAAGTTCGGGGTCTTCTGCCGAAAGATATAAGAAGACACATGTGTCTTAGGCCTCATGCCAGACACACCAGGGGCTCATTTACTAAGGGTCGCGGTTCGGACAATCAGGACTGCATCGGATTGAGCGCGGGATTTAACTTTCAAATAGGTGTCCAAGCCCAAGCACTTACATGCCCCACTAAAAAGATGGTGAATCGGTGGACATGAGCGGGGGAGGAAGTGACACATTGCAGGACATCGGCACACGACCTCAGTGATACCGCCAGAACCCGAAGCAGTGTCGGCCGAGAACGCGCCATGGATCACGGACAGGACGGGTAAGGTAAGTCCTGCAGAGCAGCTCCTCACCTCAAGCCTGAAGATACCTATACAGACTGGAAGTTACCTCTGCAACTCACCATCCAAACCAGGCCACCCTGAAACAGCTGAATTGTTATGATGTGTGGCCGTTTCTGTGTTCCAGAATAAATGAATGTGAGTTTTATAGGTGAATCATGGGCTCATTTACGACGGGGTCCGAACGCCGGACACTATCTCGGGATTGCCGAATATTTTGTTTTGCCGCCGAATTGCCTGGGTTTTGTCGACAGCGATAGGAGTGTGGTGCACGGAATTTAAAAAACGAATTGTGTCCAAGACCAAGCACTTAAATGACACCAGGAAAGAAGAAGGTGAACTAAGCGACTGGCGCAGCCAGCGACACCTGACAGGAACTCGGTGCGCACAATCTTAGTGAATCCCGGCAGCTCCGAATCCTGTAGGACACACACCGCGGATCGCGAACGGACCCGGCGTTAAGTAAATCGGGCCCCCATAGTGGATCTGGACTCATAAGACGGTGGCGTTTGAACCTGTTTTAGAAGCCGTTTTTAAGCAGTTCCGTTAAAAAACCCATGCGTTTTTTTTTAAAACTCATTTGTTTTTTTTTTGAAAACAAAACATCAGTTTTTTCTGTTTGTGTCCGTTTTTCCCATGATCATAATTAGGGAAAAATTTACAAAAATGAAAAAAAAAAAAACAGAGGTATTTTTAAAAGGCATGCTTTTTTAACAGATTGCTTAAAAAACGGCCCAAAAAGGAGTTTTATAAAAAACGCCAAGTGTGCACCACCTAGAATGACACATACAACACTATTAGTGGGAGTATAAGACACATGGGGGCATAGGCGTCCGGCTTGCATGCGATATTAAATCGGGGGGTGTGGAAGTCGGAACAACCCGAATGGTTCGTGTGACAAAACCGCGGAATTAAAAAACAAAATTGTGTCGCAAGATCAGCACTCACATGCACAGGAAGAAGCTGATGAACTCGGCGGACCTCGGCGGGGAGGAAGCGACACATGCAGGAAAGGACTCACGACCTTAGGAATCGCGGCAGACCCGAATCCTCATCGGGACAACGCAATTCGGGTGATCACGACGGAACGTTAAGTAAATGTGCTCCTATGGGGGCTCATTACAAAACAAAAGTGCAAGTGTTTGTACTATGTGCAGTTACCAGTGTAGTGTGCAGGGGCGCCAGATTCAGAAGTTCTGGCGCAACGTGTCATGAATCTGGAGCCCTTTTGTACAGCGCTCTTACGAGTGCGCCCCAACCACTTTATTTTGGTTGCCACTTTAACAGAGTCGTGCAAAACACACTTCTGTCCGACTTTAGAGTTAATTGTTGCGCAGGGTCTGACTGAACCCTGATTACACCCCATTTGTTATGGGGCTAGTGCAGCTGCACAACAAAGGGTTGGTGTGAGAGTGTAAGGGTGTGATAACCACACATGGCGTTTGACACGTTGATGTCAGTTTTTAAGCAGTTTTGTTAAAAGCGCATCCGTTTTTGTCTATTTTTAATCATGATTAATTTGTGAAAACCTGTCAAAAATTGTGCATTTAAAAAAGGATGCGTTTTAAAAAACAGATGCGTTTTTAACATAGAAAGAAAACGCCGAATGCGATCGGCGAGGCCCAGCCCCGGGGGCACGCCTTGTCTGCGTTTGCATGCGCAGACAAGCGACTACGTGTGGCACCAGCTAAAGCAGGTTTGCATAAAAAGAGCGTGAAAATCTTTCGTCTTCCTCAGGCAAAAGCTAATCCACAACACCTGTGCCAACATGGCCCATTAACCCCTGAGAGCCGGGGGGTGAGGTTACCTGACACAAAGGGGCATCATTTACTTACCCGGTCTGACGCGTCCCGCGGGAGTTGTCCTCGGGGTTGGGGGTTCTGCGGGATTCACTAAGCCGTGCGCCCCAATATCCAGTAGATGTCGCTAGCTGCTGCGCCGAGGTCCGCCACAGTCCACCTGCTTCTCACGGGTTTGCATGTAATGCTGATCTTGCGGCACATTTCGTTTTTAAATTCCGCAGTTTTTCCGATCCATCCGGTCGTCCGAAGGGCCACGGCCCCTGATTTCTGTCGCGTGAAAGGCCTGTGACGATTGCGGCAAATCCGATCGCGTGGGGCAAATCCCGGTGGAATTTGGCGGCAAAACGGAAAAATTTGGTAAACGCGATGAAGTGTGGTCGTCGGAGTCCTTGTAAATGAGACCAAAGTGATTAAACCTGAAATGACTCCAGAGGCTATTAACCCCTGCAGGTTATTTGCGCATCATTCACTAGCAGCACAATACAGATAAAAGGCAGCAGCGATAATATGAGCTCCTCGTCCATGGACTAGCAGAGGGGCTCCTCTCCTTGCATGTGCAACACCTTTGCAAAGGGTAGAGGTGTTGTGACCTTACCCATCTCCATGCTGTCTGTGAGCCTGCCAGCAAACTCACGAGGAAGTCTATAGAGAGGAATCATGAGAGAAGAAAAAACTTGGAAATTGAAGCTGGAGATTCTGCTGGAGATTCAGGAGTTAATGTACTGTCCAAATTAAATTGACTCTGTACGTGCTGTAAGGGCAGTAAGTGGCTGGTGCAAGTGCTTGCGACCCACCGTGGAGTTTATAAAACCCATGTGGGTGGAGCACATGGTCCAGTTTTAAGTTTGAAGTCTGTCTTTGGCACATGTCTTTGCCAGGAGGTTTTTGCCAAAGTGGAGTTTGACTTCTTAGCCCGCGAAGCAGAGATGCTTGGGAAAGATGCCTGACACCTTGGCACAGTAGGAAGAGACAAGGTCCAGAAACGAGGTCCAATCAGGTCTCTGTTCCATCTCTAACAGCCAAGCCTGTAGCTATTTCAAGGGCTGCGTCACTCTTCCTGAGGGCCGCTCCCAGCTAGCTAACCCATCTAGCGAACCGTTGCTGCTGTTAAGGACAGTTGCATGTTGCGCGGAATAACCCCGGCCCTTTCGCCGAAGATTCCTGCTCGAACTTGGCGCAGAAAGGAAAACTCCAGTGTGCCTGGTGGAGCAAAGAAGCCAGTGCTCACTATGGTGAGACCGTGTTTTTTTCCCTGTGAGGCGCCCAGGATTCTAGAGGCGCGGGTGTGTTGATTGTTTGTGGAAGCGCAAGTGAGAAGCGTTCCAAGATGTACCACGAAGCCGGCCCCAAGATATACGGCCGCTCTGCAAAGAGCCATGGCTGTTCCAGACCGTGCTCGATCTCCTCCCGTGGTCCAGCCCGGCTCACGCTGTGATCCCACCTAGTCAAAGCGACCATCTACTGGAGGACGTTAGTGCCCCGGTCCATGGTGATCATGAGCGGGGTCCCCGCGCTATCCAAGTTGGTCTAGGGAACACCCCTGCCGCCTCTCCACAGCCAGTGCTACCAGGTCCAGGGGCCTTGTGGATGAGGAAGTTACCATTGGAAGAAACCACCTCCAGGTTCTCCACTGAGAAGGTCCAAAGCCAGCGCACACGAATGGAGATGTTCCCGTTCCCCAGATGAGCTAGAAGCTGCAAAAGGGTTCTACGTGCTAGCCGCAGACACCCCCATTCTTCCTATGCATGATCCCTCTGGAGAACGGAGACACCTTGGCGAAAACCTGCAGTTTAGTTGCTCCACTGGGTGTCCCAGCCGGCTGCTGTGCACCGCACCCCCAGCGGATGCGCGCCACAAAGAGATCCTGCGATTCTACACAAGTGGAATCATTTTCCAGCACAAAACGCCTGCAACCCTTTTAAACAGGTACTTTGATCTTTGTACATAAATAGCAATGATATTTCTTGCTATCTTAGGTGGGCCTGAGCCACGCTAGCAGGAGACTAGGTGGACTCTTTAATTATTCCTAAGCCAGAAACTGTCTTGGACTTATCCTACTTGTGCTTGAGCGCCACCCATCTCTGAGGAAGCAGAGGCAACTACATCTTCACAAGAACTGTGCCTTCATAGAGAGGAGACTTCACTCTTTCCCATTAGCAAGGACTGTGCCCAGAAAAAAAACGAAAATTGAGAGAAACAACGATTGTGAACTAAAAAAGACGCAGGTGAACTCCGGCGGACCTCAGCGCAGCAGCGGCACCGCAGGACACTCGGGCGCACGATCTTAGTGAATCGCGGCAGACCCGAATTCTTGTCGGACAAGCACCGCGGGGCTTGCGACAGGACCGGGTAAGTATGCACTACTGCTTTTATAGGGCTTTGCAGCAATGGGAAAGGCTGGTGGTCAGACGTCTCTAACTAATTAATCGGCCTCTGTAACCAAAACCCCGAGGTATTTTAGGGGCCGGGCGGTGTATAAGCGTGCACTTGACATCATACACAAGGGTAAGATAGCAAGAAGGAAGGTTATATTGATACATTGTATGGGGACTGTCCTCATGTCCTCAGACAAAGTACCATAATACCATGCCTACTAAGCTAAAACGGTTGTTTACCCCTTAACGACTGCCCCTTTTTTGTTTTTCATTTCCATTTTCACTCCCACCTTCAAATGCTCTGATTTTTTATTTTACAAATTAAAGAGCTCTGTGAGGGTTGTTTTTTCTGCATAACAAATTGCACTTGACGCTTATACTAGCCATGCATTTACTGGGAAGCGGGAAAAAAATCCAAATGCTTATAATGGTGAAAAAAACGCATTGAGCCTTTTCTTGTGGGCTTGTTTTACGGCTTCACTGTGTGATCCAACTACATGTCTATGGGTCGGTGCGCATCAAAAAAATTTTGTATAGGTTTTATAATGTTTTGATGCATTACAAAAATTAAACCCTCCTTTTTTTTTTTATTTTACATTTCCTGGTGTAATAAGAAACGTTTTAATACTTCAGTGTACGCAGCTGTGGGTGATGTCCTTTGTGAACTTTGATTGTGTTTTCAATGCTTCCGATTTAAGACTGTAAGACCCTTTTATCACTTTTATTGAATTTTTAATATATTTCGAAATGGCAAAAAAGTGCCCTTTACAACTAGGTGCTATTTTCTGTTACATTGTTTAAAAAACATTATTATAATTGATCCTAAGGTGTTTAGGATTTTGCTGTTTATTTATATGAGTCTAGGGAAAGGGGAAGGAGTGAGTGGGTTTGAATTTTTGTTTTTATTATAATTTTAAAGGTTTTTTTTTATTTTTACCATTTTTCAGACCAATCGGATACTTTAAACCCTAGGTTGTCTGATTGATCCTACCATATACTGCCATACTCAGCCTCCGCTTCTGATACCAAACCCCATGATCATCGCTCGGCCACAAGGCCGTTGCCAGCCACTCCGGTAGTCAGGACCCCGGAAAGGTCAGGCCCCGAGGGGGGATGGTGCACATCTGGCTCCCAGTTCAAGGTCACACCCATTACACCTTCCCTGATGTGTCATACAGTACACAGAAAGAGAGAGGGGAAGAAGGTACAGTCAGATGGGGAGAGGTAAACCTCTATAACATGTCTCATGTAAAGATTCTTATTTGGGAGAGATGGTCCCTCCACCCCAAAAGTAGGGAAAACACCACTTAACCACCGTAGTGCCGGCATTATTCCCATTATATTAGGAAATGTTGTTTGTTACTGGTTATGTGACCACTCCGTGACTAGTTTTTTATTCCTGCAAACTAATGTTTTGATTTGTTTTTTTGCATGGACACTCTATACAACAGTGGAAATTAAGACATATTTATTTAATTTTATTAATTACAAAAATATTAATATAAACAGTATAATAAATAGTATGAAATAATACCACTTTGAAGCTCTTATGTCGTTGTCGAGTCTAGATCAGATATAACTGTGACTCAAACTGACACTTTAAGGTCTATGGGCCAATGAATGTATCGCTTTTAATTTCTATTGATTTTTTAAGAGCTCCCAATCCTGAAGCCACCACAAGGGGGCACCTTTGCACAGGTAGTGATACAGCTTTCCCTGTGTGGGGTTTCTGTGCTCTCCTAGTGATGATGGCCATCACAAAGTATGGACACTGATAGGATTTTAGATACACCTTCTCAGCAGATGGCCTCATACCTGATAAGGCGGCTCACAATGCAGTAATCACAGCTGAGAGGCTTGGATTAAAGCTACTGTATTATTACAGATTATTTATTTAGTTATAAACCAGTTAGCAACTGTATCACCAAGCAACTCTTGGATACATGATTCAGAGGGCTACTCCTACATCTCTGCTTTCCACGTTTCCTCGCTGCAGGGGGGTAAGCCCTCGCCGTCACAGCACTTGTTTCCTCTCAGCAGGCGCGCTGTGACCGCACCGCACGGAGTCTTAGGGAAGCGGACCCTGTGTCCTTGGGAAAGTCCATCTACAGTCGTACGGGTGTCAGATGCCACTACCCGCAAGAAGCGCCTCCGCCGGGACCATGCTGAATACGAACTAAAAAAAACGAATGGTGTAACCAAAAATGTATTGTAGGGACGGAATGAAAAAAACATGTGTTTCATTTGTTCTACAATAATATTTCCTTGGCAAAAGACAACAAACACCTGCGGGCTCATTTACTAAGGGTCCGTGTAACGATTTTGTCGGGTTTCTGCGATTTTCATTTTGCAGAATTGTCCCGGGATTTTTTTGCTGCACCCGATCGGAAGATTTGGCGCATCAGCGGCGGCTTGCAGGCGACAGAAGCGGGGGCGTGGCATTTGGCAACCCGCGGATTTGGACAACTAGCGGGATTAACATTTAGAAAGTGTATTGCAAGACAGCACTTAATTGCACCCGGAAGATAGAAGGGAATCCGGCGACCTCGGCGCAGAGAAGCGACGGATTTGCAGGAACTGGCGCACGACCTTAGTGAATTGGGGCGACCCGAAGCCTCGCGGGACACGCAATGCGAGAACGCTACAGGACAGGTCTAAGTAAATCTGCCCCATTCTGTGCCATCTCATTTTTTTTTTCACCAAAAACTTATGTATTAATATGTATTTGTTGGCTTTCAATTACAGGACAACTTCTCCATGTCCTATTAGGGGGTAGTTTGGTACGAGGTCATATAGAAGGAAATAGGACTTGCACGATTAACCGATGTTTGTGGTTATTTCCACATAGCAGATGTTCTGCATGGGAGCTGTGGACACAAACATTATTATAAATTGTTTAATTGGTATATAATCTGTTCGGAACAAGAAATAACTCCATATAATTTATTTATAGCGCCATCAAATTCCGTTATTGCTTTACAAATCACTGAATCATGTAGTTCAGTTCATGCAAACAGGGAGCTCAGGATGAGCTAAGCTATATATTAGGCTGTGAGTCGAGATGCTGATTTTATTACCCTTTAGAAAGCTATGGGGGCTTATACGAGAGAGAGAGAGTATATATACAGATTAGATATATATATCTATATATATATATATATCATAATATGTCATATATCTATATTCACCAAATTTAGAGTGTTAGTATAAATTTGATCCAGGAATAGAAAAAAGTTGCGGTCCTGAATCAACTGTGGCCAAACAACAATACATTCCTTAGTCATTCCCTGGACGTGTTCTCGGGGGGAGTCTGTATCCCGGCCATAGGGGGCGCACAATCATTATAGATCAGGGATGGGAAACCTTGGTGAGGGAGACCTACATGTCATACAGAAATGCTACAGATCTCGCATAATAGAAATGTACATATGATTCAAAATAAATATATAAAATACATCATAAGGGGTCAAACAAGCTATACACCCCCAAACCCCACGCTAACATAGAAATCCCAACTATAAAGGAAATGGGCTTTTTTTCATTCCTCCCAAAGGAAAGGGTTAATTTAAAAAAGGAATACGTTTATAAACCCAAAAGGGGGTACCATTCCCAAAAAACACAAGAAAAAAAAAATCAAACCTCATAGAGCAAAGCCAAAGAAACAATGTAAAAGTTATGTTTAGGTCAAAACACAATTCATATCATAAAGACATTGCAGATAAACAGATGGCGCTTATGGAGTCCAGTTTTCTGCAATGTGCGTGGTCATGTTCTTTGGCCGAATTAATGATCCAGGGTATCATGGGCCGACCCACAGTAGTGGTAGCAGCTTGACACCAGAGAATGTAAGGGAGCAGATTTTTAATTTGCCGGTGTACGTGCAGCCATGGAAGGCCCCCCTTTATAATGTTTTATTTACTACAACAATAATGTCTAGTACAAGGATAATGCCAAACAGTGATGTCACAGTAAAGAGTATATGACACACAGTGATGATGTCACAGTACAAAGATAAATTTTTTTTTTACACATTGCTGTCACAGCACCAGGATAAGACACACAGTGATGTCACTGTACAGCGGGATAAATAACACACAGTGATGTCACAGTACAGGGATAATACACACAGTGATGTCCACAGTACCAGTGAAATTACACCAGTGATGTCACAGTACAGGGAGATAATACACACAGGGATGTCACAGTAAAGGATACTACACCACAGTGATGTCACCAGTACAGGGATAATAACACATAATGGGACAGACAGTTTATAATACACCAGTGATGTGACAGTACAAGGATAATACACACAGGATGTCACAGTAACATGGATTCTACACACAGGTGATGTCACAAGGTACAAGGATAATACACATAGTGATGTCACCGTACAAGGATAATACACACATGTTGATGTCAAGCACTAGAGATAATACACAAGTGAGTCACAGTAAGGGAATAATACACAGGATGTCACAGTACAGGGAAGTAAACACAGTGAGTCACAGTACAGGGAATAATACACACAGTATGTCACATACAGGGATAAACACACAGTGATGTCCCAGTAACGGATATAATCCACACAGTGATGTACAGTTCAGGGATAATACACACAGTGATGTCACAGTGTACATGGAATTAATAACACAGTGATGTCACAGTACAGGTTAATACACACAGAATGTCACAGTCAACCCTAATAAACGGATGTCACGTACAGAGAATACACACAGTGATGTCACAGTACAGGGATTACACACACAGTGATGTCACAGTACAGGGATTACACACACAGTGATTGTACCAGTACAGGGATACACACACATGACGTCACAGGACAGAGGATAATACACACAGTGATGTCAAGTACAGAGGATAATACAGTGACGTCACGTACAGAGCATAATAACACAGTGATTTCACAGTACAGGGATAATACACACAGTGAGTCACAGTAAAGGGATACACACACAGTGAGGTCACAGTACAGGAGTAATACCCACAGTGATGTCAAAACACAGGGATAATCACACAGTGATGTCACAGTAAAGGGATATAATACACACAAGTGATGTCACGTAAAGGGAAATACACACAGTGAGGTCACAGTAAAGGATAATACACACAGTTGATGTCACAGTAAGGGATAATACAACACAGTGAGTCACAGTACAGGGATAATACACACAGTGATGACCACAGTACTGGGAATAAGACACACAGTTGATTGTCACAGTACTGGGATATAGAAAAGTAGTGAGACACAAGTACGGGATAATACACACAGTGATGTCACCAGTACTGGATAATACACACAAGTATGATTTTCACAAAGTACGGGGATAATATCACACAGTGAGTCACTGTACGGGATAAACCACAGTGAATGTCACAAGACAGGGATTAATACACACGTGATGTCACAGTACAGTGATAATACTCAAAGTGATGTCACAGTACAGGGAAATAAACACAGTGATGTCACAGTACAAGGATAATACACACGTTGTGATGTCACAGTACAGGGATATAATACACAACAAGTAAATGTGAACAGCCGTACAGTGATAATACAAAAGTGATTGTGACAGGACAAGGATAATAACACGTGATGTCACAGTACATGGATAAACACACCGTGTGTCACAGTACAAGGATAAACACAAAAGTGATGTCACAGTACAAGGATCATACAACCACAGTGGATGCACAGTACAGGGAAATACACAGTGATGTCACAGTACAGGGGATGTACACACAGTGAGTGTACATACAGGGATAATACCACGTGAGGTCACAGTACAGGGATAATACACACAGTGATGTCACAGTACAAGGATAATACACACAGGATGTCACAGTAAGGGGATAATTACACACATGATTGTCCCCCCCCACAGTGTACAGGCTAATAACACATGAGTAACAGTAAGGTATCATAACACAGAAATGTCACAGTACAACCATAATACACAGTGAGGTTCACAGTACAGAGATATAAACACAGTGATGTCCACAGTACAGGGGATTACACACACAGTGATGTCACAGACGGGATACACACACAGTTGATGTCACAGTACAGGGATAACACACACAGTGACGTTCACAGTACAGGGATATACACACAGTGATGTCACAGTACAGGGATAATACAGTGACGTCACAGTACAGAGATTAATACCACACAGTGATCACATACAGGGATTAATACACACAGTGATTTCACAGTACAGGGAATTTTAGGAATATTACACACACAGTGATGAACGTACAGGGGATAATACACACAGGGATTGTCACAGTTAAGGCGATTTACACACACAGTGAGGTCACAGTACAGGGGAATACAACAGTGATGTCAAAACACAGGGACAAATACACACAGTGATTGCACGTAAAGGGATAATACCACAGTGTGATGCCACAGTAAAGGGAAATACACACAGTGTGGCACACACAGGGATATACCCACAAGTGTGAGTCATTAGCAGTAGATAATACACACAGTGATATCACAGTAAAGGGATAATACACACAGTGATGTCACAGTTACAGGGATATGCCACAGTGTGAGTCAACAGTACAGGGATAATACACACAGTGATGTCACAGTAAAGAGATATTAACCACAGCACAAGGAGAAGGATAATAACACAGTGATGTGACAGTACAGGGATTTATTAATACACACAGTGAGGTCACACAGTACAGGGATATGCACACAGTGATGTTAACAGTACAGGGATAATACACACAGAGGATGCCACAGTAAAGGAATTAAACACAGCACAAGGTAATTAACACAGTGAGATGGACAGTACTAGGAAAACACAAAGTGATGTCACAGTTACAGGGTAATCCAAACAGTGTTGATGTGAACAGTACAAGGATAATTACACACAGTGATGTGACAGTAAAGGATAATACACACCGTGATGTCACAGTACAGGGATAAAACACAGTGATGTCACCATCAGGGATCTAGTACTACAGTGGTCAACGACAGGGATTAATGCACACAGTTGATGTCACAGTACCGGGATATACACACAGCGATGTAACAGTGCAGGGATACTACACCACGGATGTCACATACAAGGATAATACACACAGTGATGTCAAAGTAAGGGATAATACACCAGTGATGTCACAGTACAGGATTTAATACACACAGTGATGACACAAGTGTACATGGATATACACACAGGATGTCACAGGTACAGGTATTAATACACACAGAAATGTCACAGTACAACATTAAAATACACAGTGTGTCACTAGTACAGAGCCTCGTTATATACACCAGTAATGTCAAGTACAGGAATAATAACACAGTGATTGTACAGTCGGGATACAAACACAGTGATGTCACAGTACAGGGATAATACACCACAGTGATTGTTACAGTACAGGGGATAACACACACAGTGATGTCACAGTACAGGGATAAACACACAGTTGATTTCACAGTACAGGGATTTAATAACACACAGTGATGTCACAGTACAGGATTACACACAACAGGATGTCTACAGTAAGGAGTAATAAACACAGTGATGTCAAAGCACAGGGATAATCATCACACAGTGATGTCACAGTAAGGGATAATACACACAGTGATGTCACGTAAAGGGGGATAATACACACCACAGTGATGTCACAGGCACAGGGATAATACCCACGTGATGTATATGCAGAGGGCTAATACACACATTGATATTCACAGTAAAGGGAATATACATACAGTGATGTGTCACAGTACAGGGATATGCACACAGTGATGTCACATTTACAGGGATATACACACAGTGCTGGTAACAGTAAAGAGTAGTAACCACAGCCCCCGGATATACAACAGTGATGTGACAGGTACAGGGATAATACACCACACGTGATGTCACGTACAAGGAATTAATACAACAGTCGTTTCACAGTACAGGGATTAAAAACACACCGTAGTAATTGTCACAGTAGGAATAATACACACAGTGATGTCACAGTACAGGGATTAAACAACCGGGATGTCAAGTAAAGGGATAACACACCAGTGATGTCACAGTACAGGATTATTATAACACATCACAGTGATGTCACAGACAGGGATAATACACACATGATGTCACAGTACAGAGCTATTACACACAGTGATGTTACAGTACAGGGGGCTACTACAGTGAAGTCACAGTACAGAGATCCTACCACATGCGAGGCGCGGTCCCGTACAGCGTGTAGATGTGTAGGCAGTATTATGAGTGTAGATGTGTAGGCGGTATTATGGGTGTAGATGTGCAGGAGGTATTATGGGTGTAGATGCGTAGGCGGTATTATGGGTGTAGATGTGTAGGCGGTATTATGGGTGTAGATGTGTAGGCGGTATTATGGGTGTAGATGTGTAGGCGGTATTATGGGTGTCGATGTGGGTATTATGGGTGTAGATGTGTAGGCGGTATTATGGGTGTCGATGTGTAGGCGGTATTATGGGTGTAGATGTGTAGGAGGTATTATGGGTGTAGATGTGTAGGCGGTATTATGGGTGTAGATGTGTAGGAGGTATTATGGGTATAGATGTG